>JAODAL010004385.1:0-25000 GCA_025379985.1 Phyllomedusa bahiana | reverse complement strand
AGGGCTGATAGCTGTAACCTTTTTATATTTTCAAATTTTCACAAACTGTTTTTAAAGGGCTTTTTTTTTCACGAAGAACTGAAAGGTTTTTTAATTTGGGACCAAATTAAAGGGCTAAAAGAAATTTTTGATTTTTATTTTTCCCTTTATTTGGACGGAATTTTAACAAAAATCACAAATTCCCGCCAAATTTTTTTTTTTTTTTTTTGGGGATTCAATCGGGATTAAATAAGGGATGACAGATTTGTAAGCTAGGTCATTATGCATGTGGCGATACCACATATGTGTATTATTTTATTTTGGACCTTTTTGGGGCCGATTGCCGTTTGTAATGGGAATATGGTGGTGTGCATGTTTTATCTTATGTTTTTGTATTTTACTTTTTTTACACTTTTTTTAATTTTAATATTATTTGTACTTGTCCCCATAGGGAACTTGACCACCAATTTGTAGATCACTGTTACAAACTAGCAGATTCCCTGCCTCTTTGTATTGGACCCATCTCTAGCCTAGGATTAACATGGGTCCCCGGAGCAAGTCCTAGCTGTTGCCAACAATGCATGGAATCACTTTTGATAACGTGACTATGTGTGTTAACGTGAAGGCTCTGCCATGATCGCATGATGCCCCGGGATTTCGGGAAATGCCCCAATTGCTTTAAAGGGCGTTGCAGTTTGGTTTTTTCTTGAACGCCAAAGTCTATTTTAAACTATATTTAACTATATTTTTTAGCTTCTTTTTTTGAAAAATTTTTAGTTTATTAGAGCAAATATTTTTTTAAAGGTTGTCATATTAGACCTCATTTATAAAAACTGTCAAACAATAAGACTGTCTTTGTTGCCAACAGCAACTAATCAGAGCTCAGCTTCATTTTTTCCAGAACAATATAAGAAATTAAAGCTGAGCTCTGATTGGTTGCTATGGGCAACAAAGACCGTCTTATTGTTAGTCAGTTTTCAAAAATAAAGGCCTGTTCTTTCATATGTTAAGATTCTCTAAATCTTTATATCATTTACACTGATATAATCCAGAAAGAATCTGAAATACTAAATTTTTGCAACTTTAACATTAAATTTGCTCCAATTATTTTATTTTGTATCTTTACAGGGTCTTACTGTTCAAAAAAAATATGAGCTATATTTTCTAAACAAAGCCTAACAAGCTTCTCTAAGCAAGTCATCATGACTGAGCACAATAGAATTGCGTAAATTATTTTCTAAAGGTTCTCTGTCTGTCAGGAAATTCAGTCCTTTAGAAATAGGTCTCAGATAATGAATATTTTTTTGAAAAAAGACTGCTGAAAAGGAGATGATGTATTACCCTAATAGAATGGAATTTCTGAATAGCTATTTTAAGATATCTCAATTTACTTTTTTGTCTTAGTCATTTCAAGAAGGCAACCTGTTCATTATTAAGCAGATAAAATCATAGTGTAAAATGTTCTTGATGAATATTATATTCTTGCTTTAATAAAAGCTGTAAATTTAAGGTTTAAATTTAAGATGTACATTTTTGTGTTATTTGAATTATTTATGTTTATGACAAAGATGTACAATAAATAAGTATGTTATATAAGTATATAAATAGCCTCTACAAAAAATATGGTGAAAAGCTATTTCATGTAAAACTCCCTCAATGGACAATGAGGCCCTATTTCCATCTGTAGGAAAAAGATTAACTCTCCAGTGGATAGAGAAGGGGCCTTTTTTTACCATGAGAACTGTGAATCTGTGGAATAACCTGCCTGAGGAACAGGTCACAGCAGGAACTGTTAAAGGTTTCAAGAAAGGCTTAGATAACTACTTATAACAAAAATAAGATTAATACTCATGTAGCCATATAAATCATCTGGATCCAGACTGATAGTCATTTTGGTATCAGGAATAAAATATTCCTTTAGGACAGTTCGGTTTATGCCTTATGGGTTCCATCAGTGACAAAGCTTAAAAATGTCCTATTTCCATCCCTTCTTTCCCCACTCTTGGTTGAACGTGATGTTAGGGCTTGGTCACACTGCGTTTTCACTCCGTGTTAACTACGCTTTTTTGATCCGTCTCTGGATCACTGCGTGTTTCCCTCCTGCCTGCCGGCTCCGTCTTTGAAAGAATTGCATGTCATGATCTCTCATGTGAACGCCGCTGCGTGTTCCTCATAGCCCGCAGTGATAAACTCACTGCTAATTGTTTAGATCCGTCTCAGGGTCCGTCCTTTCGGTCCCAGAGACGGATCTAAAAAGCGTAGTTAACATGGAGTGAAAACGCCGTGTGAACAAGCCCTTATTTTCTACTGCACTAACAGTGTAACTGTGTTTTGTGATAAAACTTAAAAAGTTTAACATCTGTAACATTTTCCAACTGTGCAACTTATCTGAATAGGCTTATGTATAAAAAATTGCATATGTACAAAATAAGAAATAAGGGGCAGCACCCATCAAAAATGGCAATCTAGACCTGTGAATGTAGCTGAAATCCTCCAACCAGGTTAGTAGAAAAGTATAACAAACAGCAGCGAAGCAGAATTTCTCTACCAATGCTCCTATGATGTACAGACCTTTAAATGCAAATCATATATAGGGTATGTAGCTGGTAGATTTTGTCAGGAAGGTTCATGCAGGAAGAAAGCTTCTAGATGCAATTAACAGTGGCAAAGTTTCAAGAAAAAAGAAAATGTTAAGTATATTCCTGCAGCCAGCCTTGTTCATTTTAGTGCCAGTTGATCCAGATCTCCAGTTCATTACCAAATGTCCACAGAAAGCAGTGGTTAAAATGCTTATTCTCAATGTTTCCAGCAGTAGATCCCTCAAAGGGGTTTTTCATTTCATACCTCCTGTATCCAGCTCTTCTGTTCTGTGTGCTCAGAAGGGGCCGTGTGTGATTTGTTTGAATTGCATAATGTGATCCAGCAGGATGACATCACCATGCCCTTCCTCTCTGTAGTCAAATATAGGTCTGTTTATGTAAAGCATTGTGAGTAGCTGAGAGGTAAAGTTTTTGCCTCCAGGCACAAGGGTCCTAGGTTCAAATCCTTGCAGGAACCAAACCTGTGTTTTGTTTTTTCTCTTTATCTATGCACATACCTCATTGAGGTTTCTTTTTTATTTATTTACACTGTTTGACTAATTACGAAGGAATACAGAGGACAGGAGTAGAGTGACAGCACCTGGGGTTTGAACACTCAGTAGCTGCCTGAGAGGAGAGGTGATGTCTGACCAGGACTGAGGAGCTCTCAGCCCTAGTCGTATCCCCTGGAGACGAGCAATAAACAATGGATCACTAAAGGAGCAGCTAAGACAAAAACGGTCCAGAATTTTTAATAATAATGAATGTTGAAAATGTTTGTTTCGTTTGCAAGCTTCCCACGTCAATTTTACTTCGTAGCAAAACCCCTTTAAAGTACATTATCATGCTGTCCCATAGCAGCTTAAATGCCTCTGTTGTGGAGGTATGCTGCATTGGAACTACCATCTGTCACTGGAAACATTAACAAGTATTGTCCTAAGCTGCCTTTTACTATACAATTGATGACAAAGTAGAGATATCGGCTCATAGGCACTAAAATGTACAAACCTGTTTGCATGAATTTATTTAACATACTCTATGAACTGAGACACAATTATCTAAAAACTTTCTTTATTTTACTGGCTCATTCCTGATGCTGTCAGAGATTCAGATCTACCTGGATGTGTACATACAAAGATTACAAAACATAAGTTTGTTTTAAAGTTAAATTATTCTTACCCTTAATTATATCCTGTAGTATATTCCAGACATACATTTAGAATTTTTTAGTCTCCAAATCTGAAATGCTCCAACATAGCCTATAGAATGTCTGCACGGGGCTTGCTCTGGTGATTTTTCTCTCAACACCATTCACTGTATGCTGTTCTACACAGGAAATAATAAATCCTGCTACTTTAGAGAAGATCAGTGTGAATTCAGCTCCTGGCAGTAATGTATACTGTAACATTAGATTATTGTAATATAAATAATGCTGTAATGATAAATAACAGGATTGGAAGAACCCGGTTAAAAGGCAATAAATGTAGATGGTCTGAGATAAATTAAAGCAATGAAAACTATTCAATTGATGAAAAAAATATTTTGAACAACCTGAGATTCCCTTGCTTTGGAATGCATCACCGTGCTATACTCGTTTCACACTTGATCTAAACTGATTGAAAGCTGATGACAAATTGCAGTTTAAATAAAGTATTATGCGCATTGACTGCAATGATTTGAAAAAAAAAATGATCAGGAGAAATGGAATTGCATCAGTTTGCATCCTACAGAAATGAATACACTGATCAGGCACAATATTAAAACCATTAACAGATCATGTAAGTTAATTGGGATATATTAGGTGGCAACTAAAGTTTATGTGTTTGATGCACTAATGATGGGAAAGCAACTAATTGTAATGGCTAGACAACTGGGTTCAAGGATCTCTAAAACAGTAGGTCTTGTGGAGTGTTCACAGTATACAGTGGCAGGTACTAACCACAAGTAGTCTAAAGAAGGACAACCAGGAAACAGGGACATGGACATGGCTGCCCAAAACTTTACTTGTGTGTGGGGAGCAAAAGCTTTCTCCCCTAGGTCGATTCCAAAAAAGAGCAACTGTGGCATGAATTACTGAAAACGTAATTTTGGCTACAATACAATGGTTAGAACACACAGTTTGTTGAATCTATGTAGCTACAGATCATACAGTGTCAATGTTGACCCCCATTTACTATCAAAAGCATCTATAATGGGTGGAAGACCATCAGAACTGGTTCATGGAGCAAAGGAAGGGGTGGCCTGGTCTGAGAAACCACTTTTTTATTTACACCATATTAATGGCTGGGTAATTATGTGTGACACATACCTGGCAAGAAGATGGCAACTCGATGCACCATATGAAAAAGGAAAAACAGCTGAGGTGGTATGGTGTTAATAAGTCTGGCCTTCATGTGGCCAGTGTGTACTTTTACATATATTACCCATAAATATACTTGCAGACCAAGTGCACCCCTTCATGTAAATGGTGTTCCATAATGGCAATAGTTTCTATTAACATAATAATTTGCCCTTCTCACAGAAAAAAGTGTTTAAGAGTGTTCAGTGTCTTGGTTATCTTTGCTATTAAAGCCAAGGTGTTCTTTACAGTTGTTGTCCCTCTCCTGATCATTCAGGCTCACCTATTGTACCCCATGATTAGCATGGTGAGCATGCCCGTCGTGAAACGTAACTGCCTGTCACTTAGGATGAGGATTTGCATCCTAAAACAGTTAATAATTCAGTCCCTTATCATGCCTTTAAAATAATTGCAAATGACTTGGATTAATTACTCATTTATTCTGATGTATTGATGACATCATAGGCAATGTAAATATTATCATCAAATAAATATGCATTTTGTGATCCATGCAATTTTTTTGTGCTTCATTGAAAAATATGAAATGCTATTACAATGTAAAATGCCTTTTTAGCGGGATATTATTTCTTTCAGAATGTAGTGAAATCTGTGGAACTGAGCCAAGACTCACTATATATACACATATATTAAACACTATCCATATTTTTTCCATTTTTTTTAGGAAGTTGCTTCAAAATTGGCCGCATATATCATTAGCATCTTGATTTTCTAGCATTAATAATACGGTAAAACACTTGTCTGCCATTTTAATGCCATCTTTAATTGGCTGTCTTTCATACCCCCAAAATAAATGTCTTTAAGCAATTTTAGTAACGAAATGGATTATTTACTGTCAATTAAGTGCAAATTTATGGAAACCAGACACAACACAGTCATGTAGAAATGAAATCCCAGCTGCTGGAAAGACATGGTGCAGGCCACAATGAGAACTACACATTAGGTAAGTAAAGATGTGCAGTGCATAACAGAATGCCTTTATTCACACTCTGTGCTTAAAAAAAGAACAAATCCATCATCTTGAAATTTGACTTGTAGCTTGACATTAAAAATAATATGAGTAGAATTTTCAGTGGGCTAAGCACAAAACTAGTTCAAGTAGTGTCACTCTCAATTAATGTACTCAGGTGGTGTGCCCATTAAAATTCCCACATGTGGGTTCAGCTCACTATGCAAATGGGGTCATTACCTGGAGAACTTAATTGGGAATGACACTGGGAGTATGAAATTTTCTTTCAAAACAAATCTCCAGTATGCATTTAGTATACATTTGATTGTCATATGTATAGAACTTTGTTTTGTTTTACTAGAAAGATAGACTTTAATTTATTGGACTCTTACATCAGAACCAAAGATATTTAAAATACTAAGGCCAATCATAACTTTATTCACAATAGTTTTTGGCAATGTATAATGTTTTCGTCAAGATAGAATTTTGGGGAATTTACTAATTTAAATAGTATTTAGAATGTTTTTTTTGATGGAAAAAAACTTAAAAATTTTGGTACATGTCTGTTTTATCAAAAAGTTGTGACTTTTTATGTTTTGAAGCCACTCTCCCCACTTTTTAAAAACATGGGAGGCCTTAAATGGGTTTTGCCGTGAAGTAAAATTAATGTGGGAAACTTGCAAACTAAATAATAAACATTTTCACCATTCATCATTATTAAAAATTCTGCACCGTTTTTGTTTTAGCTGCTCGTTTATTGACCCATTGTTTACAGATCATCTCCAGGGGATACAACCAGGGCTGAGAGCTTCTCACTCCTGGTCGCACATGCTCAGACATCACCTCTCCTCTCAGGCAGTTACTGAGTGTTCAAACCCCAGGTGCTGTCACTCTACTCCCATCCTCTGTACTCCTTAGTAATTAGTCAAACAATGGTAATAAATAAAAAAGAAACCTCATTGAGTTATGTGCATTGATAAAGAGCAAAAAAAATCCACAGGTTTGGTTCCTGCAGGGGTTTGAACCTATGACCCTTGTGCCTGGAGGCAAAAGCTTTACCTCTGAGCTACTAACAGCTTTATACATAAACAGACCTTTATTTGACTACAGAGAGGAAAGGCATGGTGATGTAATCCTGCTGGGTCACATGATATGCAATTCAAACAAATCACACACGCCCCCTTCTGAGCACACAGAGCTGAAGAGCTGGCTGCAGGAGGTATCAAATGAGATTGTGGCAAAACCCCTTTAAAGAAAGGGGTGTGGTTCAACACATTTACCAATATAATTTAATCCAGAAATTGACATACATTTTTAGTGCAAAAAAGGAACCTTCCCTGCTTATTAGACCTTTTTGAAACCTGAACAACTGACTAATGGTTCTAGATCAGACCATTTTAATCTGTGTGCGTTTTGTCTTTAGGGCCTAAAAGGCACAACCATTCAGTTCAGGGCTTTGTGGAGCTGGATATCTGCCACATTCTTCTAATGCTCCAGTTGGTTTAAGACTACATTGGTTCTGCAACTCTTAAGATCAACGGTGAAAACAATTTCCAAATTGACAGCTCTTTGTGTAGGACGGTTCCACATTGAGATTTTGTTGTTATGTTAATATATCTCAAAAAGAGTAGTTGAGTGTTCTATACAGATGGAGTAGTTTATCAGCATTCTCTTAGTTCTGGCTGTTTAAAGAATGTATGATCTGAAAAGCTATAGCAATATATTCTAAAGGATAAGTTATATCTTATTGAACAATGTGTTTTTGCTATTTTAACATGTTTTATTTAACAGGGCAAACTGGAAAATAGAATGAGCTACATAGTGATTTTCTTGGTTCAGCTGCTGTAATGTCCAAAAAGAAACAAGAAATGTAAATTACTTTTGTGGTTAAAAGTGGTGAATATTTGTTTTTTGTTTTTTTCTACTTTAGAACAACTCTAATTTAGTTTATTAATTTAGATTCACAAATGGACAAAATTGTTTGTACCCTTCCAATAAAGAAAGAATAAACAGGTCACTAAAATAACTTGAAAACTGACAAAAGTAATAATAAATTTACATTTTCTCCGGCATTGTTTTTGAATTGTGGTTCAACCGAGAATAAATAAAAAAACAAACTGACGTGGACAAAAATGATGGTACCATTAACTTAATATTAAGGTGTTGCATTAAGTGCCACTCTGATCAGAGGCCAGGAACATTGCTGTCTCAATTGCTGCAACTCACTTCTCCCCTCAACACAATTGAGGCTCAAACCTGACCATGTCTACTCAGTCGCTAGAGGTCATATTTTGGCAGTGTCTAATCAGGTCATGGCAATGTTTTATTTTTGCTTGAAGACGTCCTAAATCACTAGTCTAGCAGAGGTATTATTCATCAAACCAATGAATCATTGCTATCCATCTGTTGTATTAAAGTGTCCAGCCATACTGAATGCAGTGCATCCACAATTGCTGGAGGGTGCATGGGGGAGGATCCATAGAGCAAACACAGCAATTAAGGTACTCAACCTGACTCATTGGAAAAGGCAACTCTTTATCAAGTAATTGCAGTCCAATTTAGATACTGCCATGAAAATGTAAGCTTTTTCTGCCAATGCAACTTTATTTGCAGAAGTGCAGTGACGATCCATCTGCTTTGGAGCCCCATATGCAGTAAAGTTTACTGAACTGTTGTTTTAGACACCCATTTGGTAGCCCCTTAGTTCAGTTTCGCAATGAGCTATTCCACTGTAAAGTGTCAGTCCGCCCTTGCGCACATTCATAGCCAACGTTCACCCCTTACATCAGTGACACATGGTGCTCCACAATTGCTACATTGGTTATGGTGCCATTTGTCTACTCACAATACACTTTCACTGCAGCAGCAGGCAAATGGCTTACAAACGGCACAGTTTCATTAATACTGCCAATGTTGACCTGAAGCCCAATAATCATTCCTTTTTACTTATGTCAGCAATGAGGGATATGTGTGCAGACAACTTATCACCTTATATACTGACAAAGCCAGCACCACATGTGACTTCCTTCATGAACTACGTCTTGCAATGTAGAAAGTGGTTATAATAATGTGACGCAACTATAAATTGGTTAAGTCACTACAAACAGAGAACAGAAATATTATTTAAAAACTATACCATTATATTGTGTACCAATTTGCATGATATTAACAGAAAAACCTACAGGAACATTAATATTAACCCACTCGACAGACCATCTAGGAAATAATTCAGTAGCTTTTATATATTTAATCCAACTTGGCAGGACAATGGGCTCCATGGTCTAAAACCTTGTGAGATCTAAAGGGTGCAAATGTCTGCAATTATGTTAAGAAATAGTATGGGAGGTCTCTCAAATAAATAGTGGTAGACTAGAAAAATGGCTTACAAAAAAGACACCACAGAGGTTTTCTGGTGAACATGCATCAATATATTCAAGGTCATTACAAAAACGAGGACAAAGGATATATTTCATGTGTGGCTGAAAGGTGATTCAGACATTAATGTAGCAAATGATTCTTTACAGAGTAGTCACACTCAGATGTACAAAATGCAATTATTAAATGCGACCTAATTGACAGAATTGTATGTGTTATGCAAATTTTAATACATTTTTTGATATTTGAATTATTTATTTTCATGTGTTAAAAATATAACTTGTTATTGTAACTATTTATAGCTAATATAATAGCCTTTTATTAATATTTGCAGATAGCATTTACATTTCGCAGGAAAAATTAATGCTAAAAAAGTAGTCAACACTTTTTTCTATCTATTTACATTTTTCTATTTTTTTTATTTTTTTTAAGATATCAGGTGCTACTATTTGAAAAACCCCAATGATTTCCATTTCTCTAGCATTTTTGCTTGCCCTGTTGTTACTTTCATCCTATTGCACTAACCAATGATGTAACATCAAGCTTAAGTCATAATGAAAATAACTGCATTAAGAAAAAAAAATATTTAATGAATATTTAAGTTTTATTAATTATATGGTCTTGTTTACCTTACTACAGACTGACCTAAATAGCATGTGCATGTAGAATGGCCATTGTATGTCTCCTATAAGGAAGTGCTATGAGCCATTATTTCTCTCACTTTAAAGAAGTTAATAATTCCCTCATATTTTTAAATGTCACACATCTTCTACTGCCACCTTATTAATGCTTTTTGAAGGGGAATCAAGACTCCTGATCTCAGCAAATATCTTAGTGAGTATACTTTTGCTTTGGGGCAAGCAGAACTTAATATTCATAAATCTTCGAATATGGAGGCAGACCGTGAAGAGAATCAATGTGGATTCTCAAGTATTATGCACCCAGGCTAAATATCTGATGTGAGCCAGTGTTCATAGGATTTGCAATATTATTAAAGTATAATGTGAGAGCTAAAATAAGTTTTAAGACTGTGTAGAAAAAAAGAATGGTACAAGTTGACATTTTAATAAAAAATGGCTAAGGAGGAATGTATTTTGTCTAAAGGGATTTCACTAGCTTTTTATGGAATTGAAATACTAAAATAGATAACAGGAGAAAGCAGATGAAGTGATTAGTTTAGCATAGATTACAACTCTAAAAGGAATCACTAAAACCGCAAGTTTTTATGGGAGTGTAATGTAACTTGCGAAAACTGTGATTTATATTTGACAATAGGCATATTTGTTAATTCTGGTGCTTCACGTAGTTTTTCATTCTTAAATATAAACAGATGGAGCAAATCCTTTAGCAGGTTTTGAAGCCAGGCAAAAAAAACCCTGATAATAACTTGTGAAATAGATTCATCACAAATTCATAGTTTTTCTTGGTTAGGGTACAGTTGTGGTCATAAGTTTACATGGACAAAGCCTCATGATGACTTGTTTTCTTTGTGAACTGAGTTGACATATTTGGAACCATTCTCGGGTATTTATAACTTGTTACTTTTTTAAATTTTTGGGGTGAATGAAAAAAATCACAATTCTGCCATTTTTTCACAGCATAAGCCATGTCATACTTACATATTTTTTATAATTTAGTACTTTTTCGGAATAAAAATATGTTTTATAAAAAAAAGAAATGTCACTACATTCTTAGACACAGAACTTTTATATTTTGTCATTGACATAGCTGTAGGGTAATTGTTTTTTTGGAATGTGTTGCAGTTTTTAAAGCATAATTTTGGATTACATACAATTTGGCATCTGACTTTTAGTACTTTATTTTATGAGGGAATGGGAAAAAACACAAGAGGATTAATCATTATAATTTTCAAATCAATTACACAATGCTGGGGAATACCTAGTGTTCCAAAGCATTATTGTCTGTAAAGTTAATACAGTTGTGTGGATACTCAGGGTTTTTTAGGTTTGTGGATGACAGTTTTATACTAAATAATTGCATTTTTGCCCTTTTGCACTTAACATTTATGTGATTCCCACTAGCTGACTTTAAAGTATGTCATAGTGATGGCAGGAATACAGACGCTGTGTTCACTTGTGGGTGCTAGCTTTCTTATACAGTTGACACCTTACTCTAGTGATCAAGATAAGAAACAACTATTATCCCAATGTCAAGATCTACAGATTCCTCTGCCTCCTGCCTGCATGCAACTGTGTGTTTGATCCTGGAAGCTGGAATTTGCTTCTACTGTTCAGCACTGCAACGGTTAACTCCTCCAACTGGGCTTGTCCAGGTGCAGCCTACTCTCTTCTGCTGACTCCTTTAAAAGGCACCTCCTACCAACACTCTGTGTCTGAGTATTGGTTTTTTTTTGGGTTGGGGGCCGCTTACTGTCAAGCCCCCCGAGCCTGGTCTGTGTCCTTGTGGAGTTCCTGCTGTCTGTGCCCTGTTCCTGTGCAGTTCCCCCTGGTGGTACCATGTTCCAGAGTTGTTCCTCCTGGCGGTGCCGAGTTCCAGTGTTGTCTCTCTTAGCAGTGGTGTGTTCCCGTGCAGTTCCTCCTGGTGGTGCCCCTTTTTCCTTTTGCCGTTCCTCCTGGTGGTCCCAGCGATTCCTGTGCGTTCCCCCTGGGGTCCAAAGAGTTCCTGTGCTTTTCCTCCTGGCGGTGCCAAAAATTTCCCTGTGCAGTCCCCCCTGGCGATGTTGGTCCCGGGTGTGCCCCCCGGGTTGTGCCTGTTCCTCTGTCCTTGGTATCCAATCCCCCTCCTCGTCTGCAGTTCTGGGTGGACCCCTGGGCCCCTGCCCTTTTGGACTTTTCACTTTTTGCAGACTGTGTTCTTGTATTAGCCAAAAGGCCTAGTCCTGACCGCTGGGTTGGGGTTCCACCTTGTGGCCCCAAGGGACCCATTTTTCCCACCTTTATTTTTTAAGTGTTTCCTTGGTTTCAGGTACAGTTTTGTTTGCCGTAAGCCTTTTGTTTATATGCATTGTAGTACCAGCAACCCTCCCCTATGCTTTGAGGGTATGTGATTTGTTTTTTTTTGGTATTCTTGTTTTGTGAATCTCCCCTGTTTTTTTTTCGCTTTTGGGTGGAACAGGTTTTAAAAGTTAATGTGCAGTTTTTTATCTCAAATTTTTCCCCCTAGCAGGGGGGGTGTGTGAGCTGCCTCACCCATTAGTTTTTGAGTAAAGTAATGTCCCTTTTTTTGTATGTGTTTTTCTGTAAATTGTTGTGTGGGACTTAAGACTTGACAGTTGACCCCGGGTTTGCGAGCTTGCGTAAGGTGCCCTGTACCAACTAATACCTCCTATTTAACATTTTTCAGTTTTTTTTTTTATCTGTTAAAGTATGTGGGGAGGAAGGGTGTTTTGTGTTTTGGTTGGACATCTAAAAAAGTGTGGGAGCCCGCCAATCAAATAGTATGGGTTTTCCCTTAATAGGTTGAACCCAGCATGGTGTACCACACGTATCTGTATTTATGGACCCTTCTGTATGCCTTATGTATATGAAATTGTAAAAACCAACAACACCCCCCTCATGCATTGAGGATATGTTTGGGTTTTTTTTGGTTTTTTTTATTTTTGCAAATTTTCCCCCCGCATTATACTTTGGGTTTTTTTGCATGCTGGGGGAAAAGAATTTTTAAATTAAGGGTTTTTTTTTTCCCAATTGGGGTTGAGTGGGGTTTGGGGAAATTTCTAATTCCCGTTTAATTTTTCCCCGGAGCTTAGGGGTTGGCCGCCCGGGTTTTTGCCAATTTAGCCTTTTTTCCAAAAAAATTTTGGGGTTTTTTTTAAAAATTTTTAAAAAAGTAAAACCCCCTGGGGTCCCCCCGGCGGAAGGATGGGCCCCGGCCGGGGTAAAAAGGTTTTTTTGGTTTTTTGCTAAAGGGCCCCCCCGGGGAAACCCCTTTTTAAAGGGGGCTCATTCGAAAAAAAAAAAATTCCCCAAAAAAACATTTGTTTTTGCTAAAAAGGGGGAGCGGCACCCAATTGCCTTTTGGGGACGTTTACCGGGGGCCAAAAAACCCGGGGGGGCTTGTTTTTTTTGGGGAAAAAATTTTCCTCCCCCCTCCAATTGGCAATAGATAAAATTCAAAAAAGGGCCCTTTTCCCGAAACCTTTTAATTAATTTTTTTTTTCCCCAAAAGGAAAAACCCCTTTCCCCCCCCAAAAAAAAATTTTTAATTTAAAACCCCCTTTTTAAAAAAAAAAACCTGGTTTTTTAAAAAATTTTCCAAGATTTTTAATTTTTCATTTTTTTATGCCCCCCCAAGCCATTTTTTTAAAACCCCTTTTTTTAAAAGGGGAAAAAATTTTAAAAAAAAAAATTTTGGGTTTAAAAATTGCTTTTATGGGAGAATAATTTTAGGGAAACAAAACATAAGCAAGGTCTCCGTTCTGCAAAAAGTTTCTTACTCCGTCCTTTTACCCAATTTTTTAGTTTTAAAAAAAGGAAAGGAATTTTTTTCCAAAAATACCCCTTTTTTTTTAAAAACCCTTCCCACTTAAAAATTAAAAAGTTTTTTCCTTTTTTTTTAAAAATATTTTATTTTGGGTTTTTACTTTACGGTTTGTATTTGAAAAAAATTTAACTTAATCATTTTTAAGGGTTTTTAAAGGAATATATTAAAGAGAATAGGGCCCAATACTGACCCCTGTGTTCCCCACTTGTAACAAGGATCCAGTCCCAAGAATTAAAAGTTAAAAAAAAAACAACTATTTTTGACTCAGAATCTAAAAATAAAGGGCCACATGTATGAACCTGTTTAGGTCTAAATCTCAAATTTTTGCCCATAGTAACCCATGGGCAAAAGAGTGAGTTTTAGACCTAAACAGGTTCATAAATGTGGCCCAAAATGTTGTTTATCCTGCACGGTGCAGAAACTATATAAACTCAAAGACAAAGGCAGAATTTTGGTTTTCTGGGTCATTTCTACTCTCAAAAGAGGTGATAGCAAGTAATCAAAAAGTCCCACATACCTTAAAATGAAAACAATTCATACTAATCCATTCTGCAAAAAGAGCTCCTTCTACAGCTAGCTTAACTAGAAAAATGAAATGACTCATTAAACATGTCAACAAAAAATAAAATTATATGAAAAAAATGTTTTATGGTGCAAAAGTAAAAACATAAAAAACTACATATGTAAATTTGGCGTTTCTTTAATTATACTGAGCTCCATATCAAACACTAAATAAAAATAAAACTGACATAACCATGGCGGAATTTCTGTTTTCTTTTCTGCCTCTCTGCCGCAAAAAAGTTATACAATAACTTTTTTTACAATACATTTTTTATCATAAAAAAATAGTAAAAGATTAAAATACTACATAAATGTGTGTAATTGTAATAACCCGCTTAATAAATTTATTACAGATAAAGCAAAGTTTAAAGTGGTATTCCAATGAAAGAACATCTACGTAGCAGGTCGGCTTCTAGCCGACTTGACCATGTTACAGAACAGAAAGGTTGACGCTTGCGGATGTCCTCTCCATTCTTCTCTATGGGAGTTCTTAATAAAGACAAGCACACTTGCTTGGCTATATAGAAAAGAATGGGAAGGACGGCCAGCGATCCTCTCATTCTGTAACACAATCGGCTCTTAGCTAGCTACTAATCAACCTGTTATGTGGATGTGCCTACGTAGATCACCTCTTTAACTTGACAGTGACATCCTGACTTTCCGTGATATCCGTTCTCAGTCTCAATCACAACAACCCCCCCAAAAAAAAGGAATGAGAAACTTGAGGTAACATTTTATGCTGTAATATCATGGTATGTTATCTGTTGAGTTTAGCTTTGCCACATCTGAATGTAATTTATAAAGTAAAGAAGGTATGAAACTCATAATGTAGAGATGAAAAACAAAATTGTTCATGTCCCTAAAGGGGACCTGTCTCTGTGATTATGCTGATCTAATCTGCAAGCAACATGTGCTAGAGCAGGAAAAGCCGAGGAGATTAATATATAGTGCATCAATGCATTTTTCATTGTGTCATTATGGCACAAAAGCTGTTTCTAGTGCCGCACTTAGTAAACCATAACAGTAGGCTTGGTGTACAGCCAGCCATGAACAGGGCTTCCCTATTCCTTGCGTACATCACTTGTATACCTGGTAACCTAATCAAAGGGGAGAGACCAGTGATCAAAAGGTTTAAAGCCAGAATCTAATGACTTCTGACCTTGGCTCTTAAGGCTTTCATCAGACAGCCATGCACCTACCGTCATGTGGCATGGTTTATTCTGTAGCACAGTAAAAAGATTACTCTGTTTTGTACTTCTTGATCAGAGTATGAACAGTACTTATTAACATTTTTAAATCTTAGGCTTGTTCTATATCCTTTACTTATTTATAAACCTTTTTACATACAGTATAAATAAGTATTATGCACATATACAGTATGTTTATATAGTGGTGACCTGTTAGAAATTTTAATTATTGGAGGTCTAATGGATCCGAGCTGATCGAAGTTAAAAGTGCATAGTGCTCAGCTAAGCATCTTTGCCTTCAAAGCAGTTTGTAGCATTCTTAGCATTTGGACCTGCAAGATGACATGAGAGATGTTTAAGGAAATTACATATAACATTTTTTTACAGTGTTTTTAGTTAAAAGACACTACCACTTCATGTATATATGTGCTATTCCTTAGGCTGAATTTGATCTATAAACATTTCCCTTCTCTTTTTTGTCACATTAGCCTAGTTTCTATTTTAAAGTACTGATATAAAATCTCCCTCAACTTACAGTGGCTTCAGGATACAATAAATTCAGCAGACAATGGTCATTCTTCTGACATTGTATCTTGAAACAAGACTCATCAAACATTGTTATAGACACTGCTGATCTGCAACAAATATGAATGGTATAAGTTGTAACCAATTCTGAATACTTTACTTGTAAAACCTCTTTATTAGTGAAGTGTTTGGCGGTCTATTGGCACCTCTCTCCAGTACAGTCTGGTATTGCATGTCCTGTACTGCTCTTTACATGTGCCAGGATGAGATCCTTTGGACACCAGATGAAGGTGGCTCCATTTTCTTTTTTCTGGTACATTGTTTATAAAGTACATGACGCAAAGTATCTCCTGTCCTTAAATAAGAATTGGATTTCCAGCTTTCAGCAGTTTTTTCTGACTGTCACATGTTAGGACTTAATGTATGTATATTAGTTATCTGCTTAGTCTTCTTTAATTCTTATTTTGCATTTATCAATGTTGTGCAACTTTTTGATAAATTAGGCACAGGAGTCAAATAAAACTCACTTAACACGTACACCCAATTTATGCTAATTTTAATAATGTGAACCTTTGACTTTTATGGTATACTAGTATGACTATGATCTTGTTCAGCAGGTTTTTAAATCCTTACCGTCACAGGACGTATAGTTACGTCCTGGTGCCGGTAAGGTCCTATTTAGCGAGCTTACTTAGTAAGCCTGCTACAAAGGAGGCTGCTGTCAGCTGCTAATTGCAGATGACACCTGCCGTTAGCAGCAGGGAACAGAGCAGGCTCCATTCCCTGCTGTTCAGTCCCTTAGACAATCGAGACTGCAGCATCTAAATTAATGATAAACGGTGCCACTCACTGTTCCTCACTATGAACAACACCCCGATTGTGATATCCGTTAATTGGCCAAGTACCCTAAAAAAGATTAAAGTGTGAAAGTGTTAAAAATTATCACTTATAAAATATCTTAAAAATTCAAATCACCCCCATTTGCCATTTTACAAATAAAAGAAGGAAAAAAAAAATTCAAAAGACAAAATTGAGGTTTTTTGTCTCATTTCATGTCTCCTAAAAATTGGAATAAAGAGTGATCAAAAAGTCACCTTTATCCCAAAATGGTACCAAAAGTATACTTCAGCCAGCAGAAAGCACCCTCATTCAGGTCCACAGGTGGAAAAACAAAACAATTATTGGTTGCAGAAAATGGCGCTGCAGAGCAAATGTAGGAAATAGCAAATGCTTGCATTTTTAACAGTACTAAGACATAACAAGAACCTAAATATTTGGTATTGCCGGAACCGTTTTAACTTACAGAATACAGATAACACATCATTTATCCTGAATGCCATAAAAACAAAACCCTTGCAAAAATGGCAAAAGTATGTTTTTTCACTTTTCACCTCACAATTTTTATTGCATTTTCCCACTATATTCTATGGTACGATCAATGACACCATTCAAAAGTACATCTAGTCCCAAAAATAAAGGCCCTCATATGTCTATGTAGATGGAAAAATGAAAAAACTTATGGCTCTTGGAAGGCGGGGATGAAAAAAACAAAACAAAGAGCCATATTATTATGACCTTTTGTCAGGAAGTGGTTGAAGTATATTTGAATTTCTTTGGCTGTCTATCAAATAAACAACCTTTGTAGCCAAGTAGACTAAACTGTTGGCAAAATATAGAATAGGTTTGATGGGTGTTTATGACTGTTATCTTTGTCACTTTTTAGTTTTTTGGGATAATATCCAATAGATATTATTTCTTCTTTTTCTGTTATAGATGATGAAGATGATGAACACTTATATTTCTTATATTTAAACTATTTTAAATATATATAAATATATATAATTATATTAATATATTATATATTTATATATATATATATATTATATATATAAATAAAAATAAAATATATATATATATATATATTTTGTTTGCTAAGTGCTTGCCATTTTTGTTTTTTTTCCCAATGTTTGTTCTTTTTGGAAAAATCCCAGGTTACTCACATTTTTATAGTATTGTGCACCATCTTTTTCACAATGTAATTTTTTTTTGCAGCAATAATAAACTTTGAACTTTTATTGCAATGCTTGTGGTCTAGCGCATTATTTTATTTCTGTAGATATTTATTTAGTGTCTTGCGTGTTGATGACCATAAGCCTGCATTTTCCACGCACATGGCAATTGTAAGGAACTGTCGGATTCTGTTATAGAATCCGACCAGTATTTTACAATCATTTTTCGTTTTTTAATGCATTTTTTGCACAAATTTTGTTTTGCAGTCAGTTTTCTGATTGCAGACAGCAAATTTACATTTAACTGTACTATAATCCACCTTTTTCAAGTGAGTGTAGACTACAGCTTGTATTTTCTATTGAGGTCTATGGGGATCATTTACAGTCTGATTCCGCTTAAATCCGTTTAAAAATCCGACAGTAAATTACTGACGTGTATACATAGCTTAAAGGTTCTTAAAAATTGTACCTAGCATAGGTAAACATATTAACACACCTGAACATGCCATTAGGGATTTTTTTTTTTTTTTTAATAAGAAGGACTCAATCCAGTTTTGTCAACTTTTTTTACATATAGGTATTAAAAACAGACCTAATACTTAATGGCAGTTCAACAAATTTTTCAGACCTGTACAGTATTTTTACACAAAACCTTTATCTTTTTGTAAGGGTGAGAATTAAATTTTTTTGAAAGATACATGTGTTATTAGGATCGACTAGATAAAACGTGACGTTACTTTAGCAACAGTTTATTTGAGTGAAAAGAAACCGTCTTAAACTACAGACAGATTAATGTAAAAATTAAGATTTTATAATTTTGAAATGCATCATTAGAGACGTTTACTATAATCATAAATGTAATTATGTTTTATGTTTAGTTCTCATGTAATTAATATTATGCCACAGG
Source organism: Phyllomedusa bahiana (assembly GCA_025379985.1). Lineage (NCBI taxonomy): Eukaryota > Metazoa > Chordata > Amphibia > Anura > Hylidae > Phyllomedusa > Phyllomedusa bahiana. The sequence goes on along the minus strand of JAODAL010004385.1, from coordinate 6,109 downwards.
CTACATTCTGATAATATCAATAATTAATGTCATAATTAAACACTTTCCTTACATGCATAGCAGAAGATTTTGAACACAAACATACATTTTTAAAACATATGTAATGTAAAATCTTGTGCAAAGCATTCAAATATTAAAATATCTATATTTTAACAAAAAGCATCTATATTATTATTTATTATAAAGTCCCAGAGGTGTTGTACATTAGAAAGAGAATTATATACATAATAGAAGACCAAACAAAGTACAATAATAGCACTGAACAACTGACAACTGGTACAGAGAGAGGGAGTACCTTGCCCAAGAGGGCTGTGTATCAAAATCTGTGTATCAACAATTTAATGAAGCCACCAAAGCAGCAGTTGTCATTTGCTGTCGACCAGGTATGTGTGCAAGAAAGTACCAAACTGCATGTTTGACAACCCCAAAGGACCTCCAGATTTCTAAGTATATCTTTTGGGGTGGGGAATGCAGCTTCCCTTCAGGAAAACTTTCCAGAGTGTCAGAGACTAATATTACTAAGTCAGCTTACCTAACATTTTAAATTGGGAAAATAAAGTAAAGGGAGAAAAGGAAACATGTAATGTAGAAGTCAAATATTATTGGTGATTCCATTTAATTCTACTTTATGGGAGAAGATTAAACCCAATACTTAAAAAATAAATCATTCCTTAGAATGTGCTATTTTTTACTGTTATTCTGGATATTTCTCTTGTCTAAAATGCTACTTTATGATCCACCATGTATACTGATTCTTGAGAATGGGAAGGAGCCCCAAAACGTCACACGTGATGTGCATGTTTGCTTGTAACACAAAAGGAGTGTGATGGAACGCGATGACTGGCGGCAACGGGGAGTCTGAGAAACCCCCATTGGCCCCAAGCTTGGGTGGGCTCCGGAGGAGATACCACCAATGTATCGTCTTAAGCCTACCAGGCATCAGCCTCTAGTGGTGATATAAGCGGCGCAATGACGTCACATTATCGTGATATCTACGCCAGGCTTCACTAGAAGCTGGCTGGCCGCTCATCGAGTCAGAGGACCAGGAGAGAGGCAAGTTTATAAATGTTTTCATTTTTGTTGCCCTAACTTCCTACAGCCTACCTAACTGGGGCCCTAACTACCTATGGCCTATGTTACTGGGGCCCTAACTACCTACAATCTACCTAACTGGAGCCCTATCTACCTACAACCTACCTAACTGGGGCTCTAACTACCTACAGTGTACCTAACTGGGGCCCACAATCTACCTACAGCCTACCTAACTGGGGCCCTACCTGAAGCATACCTAACTGGGGCCCTAACTACCCAGAGTGTACCTTACTGGGGTCCTAACTAACTACAGCCTACCTAACTGTGACTCTACTTATCTACTGCATACCTAACTGAGGCCCTAACTACCTACAGCCTACCTAACTAGGGCTCTAGCTACCTACAACATACCTAACTGGGGTCCACCCACCAACTACCTACAGCCTACTTAACTGGGGCCCACCTATCACATACCTACATGTGGCTCACCTGTCACATAACTACCTACCTACAATCTACCTAACTTTGGCCTACTTATCCAGCTGGTGACTATACACCTACCCACATGTGGCCTACCAACCTACCTAACTTGTGCCTACCCACCAACCTTCCTGGGGCCTACCTACCTAGGGCCTACCAATATACCCAACAGGGGTCTACCTGGGCACAGGCCATAACTGTAACACAATCTATAGGGTGTTTGTCCTCTTCCCCCTACCAGCCCCCTAGGAGACTGTGCCTTGAGGCTATGTCCTGTACCCGCTCTCTCACCCCTGGTCAGCAATAGAGACTAGAAAAGGTCTTGGTGACACTGTTACCTGGAAGTCAATAGTGAAAAGCCTGTTATTTATAATATTTCAACCACCTTTATAATTAATGTACAAATGTTAAAATCAAGATATCAAAAATATTATTTGCATGTAAATAAAATCTTAAAATAGATCATTTCAGGTTAAACGGTAAGTATTTCCATGGCAGCCTTGTACAGGGAGATGGGAGGGTGGAGAGGTATGAAAATACATTTTAGGTTACGGTCTGTAATTCAAGCCACAGTACACTCTGAAGACAGTGAAGCATGGTGGTGCAAGCATCACGATATGGGCATGTTTCTCTTCCTATGGTGCCGTCCCATTTACCGCATACCAGGGATCATGAAACAGTTTATATGTATTAAAATACTTGAAGAGGTCATGTTGCCTTACGCTCAGGAGGAAATGCCCTTGAAATGGGTGTTTCAATAAGACAACGACCTTAAACACACATATAAACGAGCAAAATGGTTCCAGTCCAACAAAATTGAGGTTATGGAGTGGCCAGTCCAATCCAGTCCAATCCCTGGACCTTAAGCCGATAGAACACATGAAATATGCCATTTCTGCAACAAATGCAAAAAAATTGGGCTATGTAGTCAAAGCATTCTGGGCTGGAAAAACAGTTTACAGGTGCCTGAAGTTGGTTGGTGCTATGCAACATAGATGTGAAGCAGTTCAAAAAAACTGAGTATATGCAACTAAATATTAGGTCACTGATTCATAGGAATGCAAAATCCTAAAAAATAGGAGTACATATCTTGAGTTTGTAAAGACAAACTAAAAACCACAGTTGGAGTTCCTACGAAAGATTGCCAAGGAATTTCAACCTGTGCTACATAGAGACAACAGACTAAAAGACATATTCCCAGTCCCTCCCCTCCTTTCTTTTCGGCAACCACCAAACCTGCGGCGTATTATTGTCCGGAGCCCCCTGAAGGCCCCAACTGAAAATGGCACCTCACCCTGCCTGCAGAACAGGTGCAAGACCTGCAGGTACATCCACACTGCTGACAGTGTACCTGTCCCACAATCCCAACAGGTGCACAGAATTAGGGGGAAATTTTCCTGCAGGTCTTCCAATGTGGTGTATCTGATCATGTGTGCGCAATGTCCGACCACAGGCCTTTATGTGGGAGAAACAGGGCAGAGACTCGGCCAGCGCATGAATTCACACAGATTCACCATTAACAACAGCAGAACTGATCTGCCAGTGGTCACACATTTCTCTGTAGAAAATCACTCCATGGAAGATTTGCAAGTTATGGTCTTAATGGGGCATTTTAAGACACAGAGGGAGAGGAAGGAATGTGAATATAAGTTAATGCAAAAATTTAAAAAGCTGCAAAATGGACTGAATATTCATAGCAGCTTCATGTCACACTATCTATGAACTGTGAGGGCAACAAATCACCCCTGATAGCAGATAAGATAAATAATTACTGATCCCTCCTGTCACGCCTCACAAGTTTCCAGATTGTTTCTTTCTTAACCTGTTGTAAATAACTTCTCTGCTTATATTGCATTTTTTTTTTCAAGGATTCTAAGTTCCTTTGAAGATCCATGTCTGTTGTGTATAAAAAGTCTGTAAATTTTCAGTTCTTGTATAACATCATGTCTGAAGAAGGGAGCTAGTACTCTCGAAAGCTCACCATCAAATATATTCAGTTAGCCTCTAAAAGGTTCGCCTGATTTCTTCACTCTTCTACTACTTTCTATGGCTAACACGGCACAACATTATACTATTTGTAAAGATAAATGCAGACACTGCAATTTTTTGGAACAAGTAAATTTTTTGTTACTTTATGTAAAGTAGTTAACAATTATATACATTTCTCATCTTGTTTTGATTTAGAAAACAGTCTGTAATGTTCCCAATGCATGGAAATAAAAACCATTAGAAAGATTTTGTGCTTAGCTCATGTTTTTGAACACACTATTATTTTGAATGCAACTGTATGCAATGAAAATCTACAGAACGTGTCATGGCAAGAATTGGAGGAAGATTCAGAACCCGGCTTTGTAAGGGTATGTTTACACATCGTTTTGGATCCAAAAATCGCATTCCAAAAGCACTACGTCAATCGGATCCAAAATGATCCACACACAGGTGCGTGTTTGGATGCGTTTTGGCTGCAGCAGACACGCAACATATAGTTTTAAATAGGGCGTCTGCTGTGTCTTTCGGATCAAGAATTGACATGTCAATTCTTTGAACGGATCTGAAAGGCACAGCAGGAAGACACAAATAAACACGCATCGGCGATCACTTGTCTAAACGCGATGCGTATTTTACATTGAAAGCAAGGTAAATCACACTGCACATTGTTAGATGCATGTTTGGGTCCATTTAGGGTCTAAAACATGGATCCAAACACTCATCTATAAACGTATGTGAACACGGACTCAACACACAGTGTGAACATACCCTAACACTTCTATTGCTGTGGTGGCATTATCACAAGGATTCGTCCCCCCATCCGGTTGAGTATCCTATTGACCCAACTAGAGCTTGGGGAAACCCTGTACAGTCAGTCTTGGGGACACAGAATTGACCCCAGGTCTGTTCAGAAATCCTAATAGCAGCCTGTGTCATAGTTTATAATGTATTAGCATACAGGAGTGCTAATGTAAAATAAAGCTTTAAAATAAGTATCCCTTAATGCAGTTAAAAAAAATAAAGTTAATAAAATAAAAACACTGTAAAAATATAATATATTTAATGCATATTTTTATTGTACAAACATTACATAAAAAAAAAACTACACATATTAGGCATTCCCATGACTGAAAAAACCTGTGGGATTAATTTAATAAGTTGAAACATGAAACGGTATAATAAAGAAATACAAAAATGCAGTAAAACACATTTTATATTTACAATGCAAAAAAATAGTTTTTGACTAGCATATGAATATGGTAAAAAAACAGATAAATGACCAGGCTCCAATCTATGACTCTAGATGCTACTAAGGCATCTTAACATACATGGCCAGTTTACTTCTAATTTTAGTGTTTCTGGTTTTAAAGGCTTTTTTAAAAAACTAACATGTTTCATGTGCCTAGATTTGTGTACCTGTCTAAAATATGGAGGTGCTGCACTATGATCATCACAGGGTCAGACTGGACCACCAGAGTACCATAAGGTCTTTTTACACTTTATTTAGAGCTGAATATGCGGCCAACTTTTCGCTTGTTGGTTAACAAATATGTCACTAGACCTCAGTAGTGATAGTTTGTTCCATGTGTGCAATGATAACAGCAAAGTTTTAATGCTTAAAACATGAACATTTACAATTTATATATAGATGAAAAAATTCCCAGTCCCTAAGGAACTCCAGTCTAAAACTGTGTTCTCATTGGTATAGGTCTAAAACTACAATATAATGCTATACGATCAAACATGTTTAGAATTTTTTTCTTTAACAATAACTTCTAGAAAAATGCACGATTAGCAATTTTGCTAAAGTAGTTGGCTTTCCAATGCATTAATTAATGTATCTCAACTTGATTTCTATTTATCTATAAGGCATATCTCTTCATCTAATTTTAAATGACTGACTGGTGATAGCGGAGGTGTGCAAAATACCTTTCATCTAATGCTTAAAAAGCCTTTGGGTATGTTTCACTTACAATGTCTGATAATTTCTTTTCAGTAATTAGATTTTTTTTCCTGAAAAACATAAAATGTATTCTTTTAGCTTTTTTGAATTAATTTTATATTGAATGTATCGGTCTATTTATGCCCAGTAAATTACCACAACGGGTATGCAGTTTCTATGACTATGTATAAACATGAGTGTGAAACCATAAGGTTTTTAGATAAATGATTATGCGAAGGTATATGTGAAAATCTTTTTACTAACAAGTAAGCTTTTATATTTAGTATATATATAGAATTTTTTTAATAAACATTATAGAAATATAAATAAAATACATATATATATATATATATGGAAAAAATTGCGGCACTCACGGTAGCAGCTTCAAGATAGCAAAAGTGAATTTATTTCCACATAATAAAAATACGACGTTTCGGCTCTCTCACAGAGCCATTTTCTTGAAATCCCTATTTAACTCCTTAACGACCTTAGACGTATCCATACGTCCAGGTCGTTTGGCGGTTCACGCACCTGGACGTATGGAACTCCTAGGATGCGCGAACTCTAAACAAGTTTTTGCCGATCGCGGGGGGTGTCTGTTTTATTAACAAGACTCCCCACTCGGGCCCCGACCCCGGACACTCCGGGGGGGGGGGGGGGGGTTTT
>JAODAL010004384.1:0-157637 GCA_025379985.1 Phyllomedusa bahiana | reverse complement strand
AAAAATTCTTTGTTGCCATAGCAACCAATCAGAGCACCGCTCCCATTTTTCCAGAGCGTTATATAAAATGAGAGGGGCGATCTGATTGGTTGCTATGGGCAACAAAGTGCGTTTTAGACCTAGACACTTTTCATACATGTCGCCCTAAGTGCTGATCAGAAGGTTTCTTAGATAATTAGTAGTGATAAACCGTTGTAGATTATGCCCTCATAAGTAAAAACCACTGTGCCTCCTTATAAAATGACAGATACCTAACAATGTATTTTTCACTGTCATGTTGGAGCCGATGACTGCCTTCTTTATAGTTGTACATTTCTCCTCCCCATCAAAGCTGTTTTTAATAGGTGTTCCCTGCAATTGTAACAATCAAGAAAAAGTAAGGCCATGTTCACACGGCTTAAAAGTGAACGTATTTCAGTCCGTAATTACGCGCCGGAGTGTGCAAATTACGGCTGAAATATGTCCAGTCTTTTATGGTAATCCACAGTTCTCATAGAGAACTAAGGATAACGTCTCCTCACCCTGCTCGGCGAATCCACTGCGGGGGGGGGAGATAGTGACATGTGAATTACCAGCGGCGTATACAATGAATGTCTATGGGCCGGTGAAGTGCCGTCCCCCGCACCCGCACCGCCCACACGGCTTAATTACGTCCCGCAGTTAAGCCGTGTGAACCTAGCCTTTGTCTGCTCACCCGGTATGTATCCACCAGATCTGCTGTATGGAGCTCCAGGAAGCCACTTTCCAATGAAACGGTAGAAAAGTAAGACCAACTGCACATCCAAGCAGGAAAGGTGCTTATTAAAACATTATTTCTTTATTGAAACATTTCCATATGAAAACCATGAACTTCATAGTACAACCCCCATATAGCACTCTAAAGTACACCGTAGTGTCGGGACGCTGACGCGTTTCGGAAAGAGTATCCTTAGGGCTTGTTCACACGGAGTATACACTCCATGTTACAAGCGCTTTTAGGATCCGTCTCGGGGTCCGCACTGTCGGTCCCCAAGACGGATCTAAACAATTAGCAGTGAGATCATCACTGCTGTCTATGCTGAACACACAGCGGCGTTCACATGAGGCATCGTCGCTGCGTGTTTCAAAAGCGCAGCTCGGCTCCATCTTGAAAAGAATTGCATGTCAATTGCTGCTAGTTGTTTACATCCGTCTTGAGGACCGACAGTGCGGACCCCAAGACGGATCCTAAAAGCGCTTGTAACACGGAGTGTATACTCTGTGTGAACAAGCCCTAAGTCCCTGCACTTTTAGTCCTAGTCACCAGAAAAAGGTGAAGTCCCATTTAACAGTTCTAATGTAAACACAGGGACTCATACAAATGAGGTCACCTTGATTTTGATCTATATGAAATGTTTACCTCACATGGGTCTAGCGCAAATTTTTTTTCTAGGCGAAACAAATAATGTAAGCATTCTTCAACCCAATCCCCAGCCACTGCTGTTTTGAGACTTACCAATCACTGAGTGAGAATGGTCACCGCTGAATGGTGAAATAACAATTTACTGCAATACATAGTATTCGCAGTATACCATATAACCAATTCAAAATGAGCCATATTTATCTAAGTCAAAAACAGTTGTAAAAATATAAAAAGAAATAGAATTTTTACCATATATAATATAAAACAATCAACATTACTGGCATCATCAAGTCTGAAACATTAAAATATCAAAATATTTATCCCACATGACAAATGCTGTAAAAATTTTAAAAAAATCCAGAATTGCAGCTATGTTTAAATAATTAAACAGACATATATACGGGGAGAAATGATTAAGTTGTATCAATACATAAATGTCCCCTAAAACAATGGTGAAAAGTTGCATAATGTAAAACCCCTCAAAAGACAAAGGGGCAACCCTTTGACTGTAGAAAAAAAGAGGTTTAATCACCAGAGGCGACAATCCTACTTTACCATAAGAACTGTGAATCTGTGGAATAGCCGCCCCATGAATCTTTCCCAGCAGGAATAGGTGAGGTCTTCAAGAAAGGCTTAGATAACTACTTACAACAAAATAATATTACTTATGTAGCTGTATCAAATGCTTATTAGAATGTAGATAAAGTCTGATCATGATTTGAGATCAGGAATGAAATATTGGTTTTAGGACATATTGGTTAATGCCTTATTATGGATTAAAATTACTTATACCCCTCCCTTCATCCACATTTTCTTCCCACCCTTGGATGAACTTGATGGACATATATCTTTCGTCAACTGTATTAACTTTGTAACTATGCAGTTTTTTGGTGCCATTTTTGGTCACCTCACCTGCCAGATAAAAAATAAATACAGTAAACAAAAATTTGGATGATACCAATAAAACTACTTTTTTGGGATGCGGCAATACCAAATATGTGCAACTTATTATTTAATTTTTTTATTTGTAAAATGGAAAAAGGGGGTGATTTGAACTTTAAATTTTTTGTACACATTAATTTATTTATTTTTTTACTTTAAAGGGGTTGTATCATTACATTAAATGGTCTTCAGAATAAGGGGACAGTGAAAACAAGCAACTTTGCAATTGGATGTCATTTGCAAAGCTGTCTCGTTTTCACAGGATCCCTTATCTTCTGTTTCTGTAAACACAGTTCCCCAGTGCCGGTCGGATTCCTCCTCCTTTCATGTCATTGACTGACGGCTCTACTAATTTATATTGTGTCTGGCCCCCCCCCCGGTCGTATTCACGGGAGCGTGCATTCCTGCCTCTCTCACTCATAATAAGGGGCCGGCAACATTTCACTCTGCACAGCCAGCAGCTCCACAGTAACACTGCAGCTGCTTCTACAATCAGAAAACAGCAGAATTGTGCTTGGTGCCTAATGCTCCTGCGTGTAAACATAGAAGGGAGACAGATCTGTGCTGCTCTGAATGAGTTCATAGAAGACTGGATTCAACCGTAACAAACCTCCAGCTGTGAGAGGAGAAGAGATCAGTGCTCTGAGTTCATAGAAGACTGTCTACACGGAATGCAGGCATGTGGTATGTAAACATACAGCTCTTACAAAATAAGACTGCATAGGGAGAGGAACGACACAGTGACATGTGGACTCAGACAGAGAGGGGGGGGGGAAGAGAAGATGTGCTATACCCTCCAACTGATCTCAAACAAACACACTGACTCTGGAGCGAGCACGAGCAGTGAAGGGGGTGATGATGTCATCCCCCTTCAGTTAAGAAACACCCAGCTGGGAGGGGAAGAAACGCCCCTGGATTTCAGGATCTGAGAAACTGAAAATACAATGAAACAGCCGAACCAATGAAGCGATATATCCCCTTTAAACTGTATGACTGGGGTCAAACATTTTGGATATCCTTCCACAAGCTTCTCACAATAGTTGGTAGGAATTCCCATTCCTCATGACAGAACTGGTGTAACTGAGCCATGTTTGTAAGTCGCCTTGCTCGCACCTGCCTTTTCAGACAGAGAGGGGCGAAAGAGCAGGGATGTGCTATCCCCTTCCACTGATCTCAAGCAAACACACTGACTCGGGAGCAAGCACGAACAGTGAAGGGGGTGATGATGTCATCCCTCTTCAGTTAAGAAACATCCAGCCGGGAGGGGCAGAAATGCCCCTGGATTTGAAGAGCTGATAAACTGAAAGTACAAGGAAACACACGAACTCATGAAGCAATAAATCCCCTTTAACTTTGAGTCCAATTTGGGTGCTCCACTACTAGAGGGTGTGATCATTTATACAGCCTAATGTGTTGTAGTACAATGAATTGGATCAGCATTGGATCTATTTCTTTAATAAAATGGTTAATGAGGGCTGGTGTTGGGGAGTGTTTAGTTAAATAAAAAAAGTTTATTTTCTGTTTCTGTATTTATTTTTTTCCAGTGCTGGTAATAGAGGTGTCTGATAGATGCCTATCCATTACTATCGCTGGGGTTTGGTGTCAGCCAGCAAAGTTTTTCGCCGTCACAAGGCTGACACTAACTCCTTTCTCACTATTACCCTAGGACCCAATGCACCAAGGGTACTGGGAAGAGCTGGGTAACCAACAGAAGTTGATCTTCAAATATGGTTAATCTGCTTCTGGGGTGGCTGCAGGCTGTTATTTTTAGGATGGAAAGGGATCAACAGCCATGGACCTTCCCATTCTGATATTATCAGACTGCAGCGGTCGGTTTATTTTGGCTGGTTATGAAAAAGGGGGAGACTGCTGGCTGACACCAAGCCCCAGCGATAGTAAATCGAAAGGCATCTGTCAGACACTTTCATTACCAACACTGGAATAAAATAATTTAAAAAAAATACAGAAACAAAAAAAGCAATTTTTCTAAATAAACAGTTCCCGACATCACCTCTTGTTGATCATTTTATTAAAAAAAAATTAAGCCAATGCTGGTCTGACATAGTCCAACGAATCCAGCGTAGTCCAAAGGAGGAAATGTCAGGGACTGTCAGGGACACACACCAAGACACAGACAAGTGAGGCCCTGACACTGGTCCCAGCCTCTGTCCCTGCCTTTTGGGGAACCTGACTCCTTAATAGGCCGGCCCCAACCAGAAGACTAATGACTACACTGAGCAAAGTGAAACCCAGACCGAGACAAACAAACACAGAACAAGTAAGCGTAGTCGGGCAGTCCAAGTCGGCAACGAAATGGGCAGCGAGGTACAGAAACGTGAGGCGAAGAGTAACCGGTGTCCAAGCAAGAGGTCAGAATATCACAGAACGACAAGCGAAAGAACGGGCGAACTACAGGGAGGTTAAACCTATAGCAGGCAAAGAAGGAAGGAAGCAGTGACTATAAATAGGGAAGGGGAGGAAGAAGAGCAGAAGTGATAGGGAGCAGAACCTGTCAATCACCAAGAGAACCGATTAACCCAAAGAGTGCTGGAAGGTTCCTGGCCACGGGTGTTTGGCCAGAAATCAATTAGAACATACCCAGTTTGCAGACAGAGTTCACACTAGCAGAAAAGTAAATATGCAGCCTATGTTAAAAATCACGGCTTACGTCGTTTTGGCCGTGGCCGGCAACCAGAGCCAAAAGCCACGGGTGTGTCGGGCACAATCATGACGGGAAGCCTGTAGAAAACTATAAACACTAAAAAAAAAACATGTTAGTACTAAATTCCATCCAGTGCACCCCGTAAAGGTCAAAGTTTCTCCTAATCTTCTTAGGGTGCAGGCCGCACTATGTAATCCTAAGGGATACAGGCCACAGCACAAACTCCAGGAGGTTGGTTCTCTATACCTGTAAGCTGTGACCTGTAGCTCCTCTCCCATCCCTGTCCCTACCTTTGTGTTATAGGGCCCAGTGCCAACACAAAATACAACCCCTCTATCACTCTATAGCCCCCGCCTCCACCTAACAGCCCATAGCCCCCTCACCTCCACATATCACCACATTCTACAGCAGTGATGATTGGCATATCAGCTCTGCTATCCCAGCTGAGCCTGGTAGATGGACTTTTTAGTGCAGATTTTGTCATGGATTTTTCAACATTGATTTTGGTGAGAAGAGGTAAAATCTGCACTAAAAATCTAAATTTTATATCAATGAATCAATGTAGGAAAATTGGGAAGTTAAAGGGGTTGTCTCACTACAAAGAATAGCTTTCATATTGTAGGGAACACAAAATAAAGACATTTTCCAAATATATTGCTTTGTTCATTTGTTTTTGTTAAGGAGATACAAGTGAATCAATCACCTCCCTGGCTATTTCTGTTCCCTCAGTGACCAACCTGTGTACATCTCTCCCCCCTGCTGTTTGTTCTATGTGATAGCAGCGAGTGACATCACACACAGGTTGCGGCAGCTCTGTGCTGGCCAGCAGTAAAAAGCTTGATTAAAGTAAACAGCACTAATTAGGGCTTTTGTTTGAGGGATCAGATAAAACCTCCTGCCAGCAGTTTCTGAGAAGCTTCTGAGCTAATCAGCAACTGAAAACACAGAGTTGAATACACCATGGAGCTGTATGCAAATTACAGTCAGTCTGAACCAGGAAGTTACAGAGTATTTCATTCATGCATCCTATGAAACTCTGTAGGGAGACAACTCCTTTAAATTCAAAAAACAAAATCTGCATCAAAACCTGTTGCATGTGTATTCTCCCTTTAACTATGTACATCTTTTAAAGTCAATATTGCTGTCCCACAAGTTTGGTTTAGTCTTCGTGGGTGCTTCAGGTTCTTTTTTTTTTTAACCAAAACCTTTTAAATCCACTTAATTGTAATCAGTGGAAGGCTTGTACCTTTTGGAGTGATAACAGTTTCTGTGCAGTAAAATATTTTTGTATGTTTTCATCTTTTTGTGAACTCTGTTGACAAACTTTAGGAGTGGCTTTTTACAGCATTTTTGGACAATACACCCAGTGGTTTGTTTCACTACTCTACCTTGCCCAGAATGTCCTAAACAGAAAGGTGAAAGCTACAGGGTTAAAGTTTGTCAGTTACACAGATAAACAACCTCCTATGCTACTGATTATTCACAACAGTGAGTGACATCACCATTGTCAGCCACAGCAGCTGAAGCAATAAGAACAGAGAGATGTGAGCAGAGAGAGATGGTCGGTAACTTATTATAGATAAGCTATAACTCTGAAACAGAGAAAAATCAGAAAAGCAATGTATTTGTTAATAGCCTTTATTTACCTTTGCCTAGATGTTTAAAGCTAATCATTGTGGTAAGCATACTCCTTTAAGTGGTAAGAAGATATGTAACCAGTGGTAAGAGGATATGTAACTTTCACCAGTCTATGGATCCTTTAGCCTCTCTCCAGTCTCTCCCCAGCTCCTTATTCCCCTCCACTTTCCATAGACTTCTTTAGGCTGCTGTAAGTAGATACGTCATTAAGCTGATCTCTCCCCAGATTGACTTAAGCTACGTTTTCAAAGTGAATGGGATTTTGAGAAAGTGGAGAGGAAATAAATCTAACAAGTAAGATGCATTTTTTCCTAATAAAATATACTGGAATTTTGTTCTCTTTTACTAATCATTGGTGCAAAGTTTGTTGAAAGGTTACTGACCTCTTATTGGAAATTGGATCACTCTTCTAAAATAACTTCTCTGACTCATTTAGAAAAACTAAAAGCATTTAAAATATACATATACCCACAGACTGTACTTAATTGAGTAATCTATGTGCATAAGAAGCAAGTATCAGGATTTTAACAGTTGTTGGGTAACAGGCAGGGCAGGTTGACCTTTCTGGAAGTCAGTAAACCTCCTTGGGGAGAATATAAGTCAGCCATAGGGCAAGGTGGAGCAGTGAAACAAACCACAGGGTGTATTGTCATAAAATGCTATAAAAAGGAAGTCCCAAAGTTTGGCAATAGAGTTCACAAAAAGATTTACAGTGAATATAAACTTTTATGTTCTTAAGGATATCAGATAATAAAATAATTGCATAAATGGAAACACACAAAAATATTTTACTGCACAGAAACTGTTAATACTCAGGAATGCACCGATTCCAAAAGGTACGAGCCTTCCACAGATACATTTATATGGATTTAGCTTTAAGGCCATGTCCCCACTGCACTGTTTTTCAGCTGGTTTTGCAGACTTTTACACGGACCTTAATGGAAAATCCGAGCAGCGGTTCCCATTGCACGGATTTTCCGCCTGGCGGTTTTTCAGACCGCTGGTGGTCCGAAAAACATAGAACATGTTCATTCTTCCGTCCGGTTTTCAGACGGAAGATGAATAGGTCTATGTGAAGGGGGAGGGTGAACGGCCTCTAAAAGATGTACATATTTAAAGGGTTAATGCGCATACAACAGGTTTTGATGTAAATTTTGTTTTTCTAATTTTACTTCCCGATTTTCCTACACTGACTTCAATTAGAGCAGACAAAATCTGCATAAAAAGTTTAAATTTTAGTGCAGATTTTACCTTTTCCCACCTAAATGAATGTTGAAAATCCATGACAAAATCTGGTCACACGTGCATTCACTCTTAAAGGGAACCTGTCACATAGGTGATGCCCCCCTTGCTGAGGACAGCAAAACCTAGTGACAGACCTGCTGTTCCCAGCACTGTGCCCCTTATTCTGTAGTCTTTGAGCATTTACCCCTCAAATCTTATTCATGAGCAGGTGTTAGCCCCGCCCACCAAAGGCTAGCTCCACCCACCTGGCAGTTATTCACGTTTCTACCTATTCAGAGTAACAAGTTTATCAGTTGAGGTGGGCGGGCTAGCCTCAGGTGGGCGGGGTTTGAAAAAAACGGACTCTTTGAATGACTCTTTTCTGGCTGAAAACTGCAGATTTGAGCATTAAATACTCTAAAACTACAGCATCTTACAGAATAAGGGGCACAGTGTTAGAAACAGCATGTCTGACACTAGCTTGTGCTGTCTTCAGCAAGGGGGCATAAGCTAGGTGACAGGTTCTCTTTAAAGTATAATAACTTCTCACAGGGTTTTTTTTGACATATCGGATGTATCATTGAGGGTCCTGCAAATGACAGATCCCGAGGACAAAAAGCTGCTATCCCAAGGGGCATTCATGAACTCCATTAATAACACTTTAAGGTCATGTCATAAAAGCATTTCCCTGGAAATCCAAATTTACAGATTTATTATTGACAAAGATATAAAACATATACAACAGCAGACGTTACAACATTTGCAAATGATCAATTTGTGGACTGCTGCTAGATTTACCATTTGTAAAAATGTGTGGTTCTTAGTGCATATTCTGATCAAATTGTTAGTTTTGAGGTGAGTTTGCCTGGGTCTTGCAGTGGTGTAGTCCTCCCATTGCCCAGAATGCAGTAGCAGCCTTGGCCCCAGAAAATGTGAGTCTCTTTAAAGTCGGGTCCCATTTGATGAGGTTAGATTGATGTGCTAGATGGGCTCACACAATTTGATCATGGTCGTTTCATGTTAAACGACCAGTAAATGTATAGTTATAGTGAAAGAAATGGTTATTTGTAAAGAACATGACTGCTTTGTCAGAACATACAGAGTGACAGCCGCATATGGGCATAAATTGTGCAAAGGTTTTACATTTCTGCATGATTTTTAATCTAAACAGCAGTCGATGCTGCTCTATTTTTTGATTCTCAATGGTCGTGTGGTTTTGCTGGCTAAACTGTTATTTACCTGCGAAAATCTCTGACTATTCTGGGCAATTTGAAAAACAGATCTCGAGCATTGTTGGCTGCATGTGGCTACTGCTCTTTATGTTCTTTCCTTAGTAGTCGGGTCTCTTTTACATTTACATAGTTATGAGTTGCATCAGCAGCCTATGGTTTAGATATACAGACACAACTGGCAAAAAAGCTTTTATACATTCGTAACAACACAAGTAATAGATATGGCATGAAACAATGTTGTATCCCCTTAAAGAAACGGACTATTGTGGCTTGTGATGTTTTTTTTCTTTTTTTCATTCCTGCTTTCTGAAAGCCATAACTTTTAAATTCCTCCATTGATGTACTCATATAAGGACTTTTTTTTCGAAGGATTAGTTTTATTTTTTAATGGCAGACTACTGTGATACATAAGTTAGTTACATTATTGTGGCTTAGCCTCATTTAAGAGGGTGTCAATGTCTGTCTTCTGGACAACTTTCAAGTCAGCAATCTTCCCCATGATTGTGTAGCCTACTGAACCTGACTGAGTGACCACTTAAAGGGGTTGTCTCACTACAAGGATTGCTTTTTATGTTAAAGATCTTGCAAAAACAAGTCACTTTGCAATATATGTCCATTAACAATGTCCTACCCATTCCTAGATATCCCCTCTTGTATGGGCTGCATCAGCTCCTCAGGTCGTTATAGCTACAGACCTGGCTTCAACTGCAGCTTAGTAGAAGCCAGTAAACACGCCCCCGAATTCAAAGTAAAACCAACAAAACAGGATGAATCAATGTAGTGAGACAACCCCTTTAAAGGCTTAGAAAACCTTTTCATGTGACACAAACATTTTCTGATATACTGAATTTTGGGTTAAACGCAATAACCACGCATCTAATATTTTGATAGCACACCACAATTCCCTAGATAATACCGGAATTATCACAAAAAGCTTATTCTACCACAAAAATAATTCCAAATAAAACTTAACCTTTATTAATATTACCCATAAAAAATATAAAACTAGATATAGAGACAATTACTCTTCTATTCCACAAACATATCCTTAGCGGAGAACCCGCCCTGAAAAAAGCGACCCCCCAAATATATATGTTATGAATGCATCTAATATTTATTTGGATAGAGAAAGAATATCTACATATTGTAGGCTATTGAGCATAATTGTGGATTATTGTGGGTATGTGAACAACAAAAATCATTTCTGTGGTAGTTCACATATCTATTATTGACACCATCTGAACTGACCTACTGGTCTTTTTGTCCGAATTTATGCATACCTGGAATTACAGGTTATATATGACAGAGTTGGAGTGGCAGAGATAGATCCCTTTGTCTTTCTTAGAAGAAAATAGTTAGGATTAGAAGTGTGGGGTCGCTCTTTTCAGGCCGTTTTTTCTCCACTAAGGATATATGTTTGTGGAATAGAAGAGTAATTGTCTCTATATCTAGTTTTAGATTTTTTATGGGTAATATTAATAAAGGTTAAGTTTTATTTGGAATTATTTTTGTGGTAGAATAATATTTTGATAGCTGTTACGCCAATACATTATCCCTGATTGTACTCAGATGTATATTTGTATTTAAACATTTAATAAAGATATTGTTTTAAGAAAAAAATGCTTGAAATCTATCGCACTATGTATAATGAGTCTATACAATACATGGATTTCTCTATTTGACTTGAATTACGGACATAAATTAACTTTGATGATGGTCTAAATTTTTAAGATGCACTAGCATGCTTATACTGAGTATTGTGGGATAACCAGGCACTTACTTAAAGCAATGTTGGCTGTGTGAAAGTGATGGAAAATTCTGTCACTCCACACAAGGTTGAGAAACCTTAACTAGCATGAGTTCGAGGTTATCAAAGGTTATTCAAGTCTGTTAAAGGAACCATACCAAAAATATATTTTTGGTACTCTTTCCCTTTTTAAGGCATAGTTTTCAGCAAAAATGTGTAACATTTGCATCAATTCATTTTTATATTGCATTAACTGAAAAATTTTGAATGTGACTTTGTGTGCAGATATATATGAATACAGTAAGATCCAAAAGAAATAAGAAGCACATCGTGGCCTAAGCTGATTAGGTACGTAAAAAAAAAAAAAACACCCTGAAACACCCAGAAGGCTATTCAATCCAGAAATGAAGAAACTTGTAGTACTCTAAAGCAAAACTTTGTCCATTTATGTGAATAAACATGCACAAAAATTTTTACCTTAACCTTTTTTTTTTTTTTTAAGAAATGTGTATGTTTATACTCCAGTTACACATGCGCAGTATGCCGTAATGACTGCTGAACATAATTAATATTTATTAGACGCAAGATAAGTATTTCAATTCAATGATGGGAAGAGAAACAGATAACCAGGTTGGAAAAAACTAGAATATTTAGGCTAGGTCTACACAGCATGGGACAAAAAAAATCATTGAAAACCAAAACCTAAAAACTGCTTTGAACGTCAGTTATTTTTCCAAAGTAGCTGTGTTTCCGATGAGTTTTTTGGTTGGTTTTCAGTTTTTTGGGCAGTTTTTTAGACTGTTTTTGGGCCGTTTTTAATAGGTTGTAGCAGTCATGTGTCTCTCTTTACATCACCATTGAGAGCCGTTCACTTCTGAATGGTGATGTAAGGGAGTGGCATGTGACCATTGCAGGCAAATTGTGGCTGCACTAGTGACGTCCTGTTCAGAAGAGAACAGAAGGCCAACAGAAGAACGGAGACACAGTGCTGGAATGGAAAAGTGGAGAAAGGTCAGTACAGACTTTTTTTTTTTTATATGGCACAAGCTTATTATTTAATTTTTAGACAAAGTAGACAACTCCTGAAATATGAGCAGTCAATAAGCATGTAGCTACCTTCCTGTGACGATCTATACTGTCACATTAGTATACTGGAACAAGTGATCTATGACTGATGTTTTTCTTAGGGCATAAGTACACCAGTACACCACCTGCTTGTGTAGGTCCTCCACACGCTCCTAAAACAGTTCCCTTGAGGCTCCAAAAGACTTCTGAAGGAGTCCTGTAGTATCTGGCACCAAGACATTAGCAGCAGCACCTGCAGATCCTGTGAAGTACAGCTGTTGGATTGCATTAAGGTATTGGCAATCTGGAGGCCAGCTCCTTGAATTCTTTTGTCAGGAATATGACAAGAGGCCACAGTCAATAAGGAACAGCATTGCCATGAATGGGTGTACTTGGTCTTCAACAATGTTTAGATATGTGGTACATATGAAAGTAACATCCACATGAAAGGCAGTACCCAATGTTACCCATCAGAACATCACTGCTGTCCGGACCAAGGTAGTGGATCCGCTGGGCCACTGCAGCAGTGGTAATAGCCGTACCAGGGAGCGGAGTCTAAGTGGGTCCCGGTTTTCACCAGAGCCCGCCACAAGGCGGGATGGACTTGCCGCGGCGAGATTCCACCAGGTCGCTACCCCTGAAAAGACTTGGTTGCGGTGGTAGCCGAGGTGCAACGCAAAACCAAATCGATAGGCAAACTCGTAGTCGGGGACGGTCCAAAAGTTCAGGGCAGGCAGCGAAGGCTCGTGGATGAGAAACGTAAGCCGGAGGGACTGGAACACGAAATTGGCAACCGGAACGAATAGAAGACTTCATCGAATAGGATATGGTAACTATGGATTCGGCGGAGACCAGGAAGAGGTGGAGCCTTAATATAGGGTCAGCGGCCGGCATACCCAATTACCGAAACGCTGGCCCTTTAAACTTGACAGAGCCGGCACACGCGCGCGCCCTAAGGAGCGGGAAAGCATGCACCAGCTGGGAGCAGAAGCAGGAGCGCGGTTAGGTGAGGGAGTGCGCCTGCGGGAGTGGGTGTGCCCGCGGATCGCGCCGCCAACCGCAGAAGGACTTGCCGGGGCACGTGTGCGCCCGCAGCCCGGACCCTTGGCTGCAGCGCTACTCGTGACAACTGCGTTTGCTGGTTCACCTTCTTCCTACAGTGCCATCTCTTCCAGACATCCATATAATGTAAAAGAGAATGTGATCCATAAAACCAGGCCACCTTTTTTCATTGCTTCATGGTCTATTTCTAATGCTCTGATTTCTGACACTAGTCACTGCATAACAGGAACACCCAACAAGACCTGCCATTTTGGAGATACTCTGATCTAGTCTTAAGGATAGGTCATTTTTTTCCCAGAACATCCAATTAAAACAGTTAATTATTCCAAGGTGAACTTTGCCAATATTTCACTGAATTAGTATTAAGGGAGATCACCATACATAAGGTAATTCAAAAAGAAGCAGAACAGGATCGTAACAGGATCTTAATGTTGCACATCATGCGATGTGTACTTATTCAAAGCTAATAATAAATGGTATTAATGGGATATTAAGCAACCATAATGATATTGTAGCATGTCTGGGCATTTAAGTCATGGACTTGATAATATTATGTATTTGATCATTTTGTGGGCTGTGTTCTGTAATGAATCCCAGATCTATTAAAGTGAATTGGGTTCAATTGCAATACCATACACAGTCTGTGGATATATATGACTTAAAGGGGTTGTCTCACTACCGTACAAAGCTTGATATGTATGTTAAAGATCTTGCAAAAACAAGTCACTTTGCAATATGTGTCCATTAACAGTGTCCTACCTATTCCAAGATATCCTCGTTTGACTTATGTAATGTATGTAACCCCCTTGAATGTACAGCGCCCTGGAATCAATGGCGCTTTAAAATAAATAATAATAATAATAATAATAATAATAATATCCACTCTTGTATGGGCTGCATCAGCTTCTCAGGTCACTATAGCTACAGACCGGTTCAATCTCTCCTGATAGGCTGCCAACACTGGTTGCTATAGCTACAGACCTGGCTTCTACTGCAGCCTAGTAGAAGCCAGTAAACACACCCCTGAATTCAAAGTGAAACCAAGAAAAAAGGACTCAGGTAAGATGAAAAGATGTAGTGAGACAACCCCTTTAAACCCTGGTAGAGCCATAGATAACAGTAGACCAAACTTAGTTTTATTTGGACTGCATTTGTTCTATTTTCCAAACATACATGCTTTTTGTGCTGGATACAAAAGTGTGGTAGACTACACTACTGTGTACGGCACAGAAAGCATGTTTGTTCAGCATAGAGAGCAAGCAGTCCAATTCAAAATTAATTTGCTCCACTGTTCTTTAAGCCTCCGCCATGGTATACATTGGGTTACCAGCTTTGCACAGTTTCCAAACAGATACTGTACCATTAATTGAGAAAAAAAACTAGGTCATACATTACTGTAAGTGATTGAGAAACTGTAGTTCTCTAATACTGTTAGTCCAACTGAAAAGCGTTATCTAATAGTTAAGTATGGAGATTTATAAGTTCGATAGGAGCTCCAATGTTAGCAACGTTCCAACGTTTTTTATATCTGAAATAGTGCACATAAAACAAATATATATATATACACACACATAGATGATTTCTGATGAAAGTGCAACCCAAAGTGTTCCCAACCTCCATCCAATTGCTTATTCAAACTAGAGACTACAAAAATGTATACCAAGACAGCCCATTAATAATACAGATTACAATATACATTATAGATATTGAAAATAAAAAACAAGACATATCAGTGTGTGCATCTTGTATCTATCTTTTATATAAGAGTTTGTGTGTATGTGTAATATATATATATATATATATATATATATATATATATATATATACACATACATATACATACATACACACACACACATACAAACACACACACACCCGTAAGCCCTATGTAAGAAGCAAAATAGTTTAGACGTAGATACTGTAACTATCCACGTTTTACATTCCCTCATTTATAACTGTTCCAAGAATATTAGTTATCATTAAGATTACATTCTATCGTTGTTAACCCATAAATGTAACATATAAGGTGTGTTATAGGCTGTCTGCAAACATATAGGGCCAGATGTATGAAAACTGTTTAGGTCTAAAATTCACTCTTTTGCCCATAGTAACCTATGGACAAAAAAGTGAGTTTTAGACCTAAACAGGTTCATACATGTGGCCCAAGGTTTTAATATTTCTCCGTTCAGTCACTACACAGTCCACAGAATACAACACTACATAAATATTCACCTAATTATATTAACATGTGGATGAGATCATTAATTTGCAGCATAAAATAAACCCAAATGTAGTAAGGAGCTAATTAGGGTATGTATTGTCATATACAAGATAGAAAGCCTAATAAGCTTTGTTACCTGTGACCCCCGTTTTGAGATCTATGGACCAGTTCTGTAGTCCAGCCATCTCTCACAGTGAAACAATCCTTATTCCTTTCTTTTCTCTGCCCTCTGTGGTTTCTGTCTAAATTCCTCCTTCTTCTGTACTATCTGCTTTAGGAGTCACACATACTTTACCAATCTCAATCTTTCTCTTCTACTGCAGGTGGTTCCTCATTTCTCGACTCTAGCATGGAGCAGACTCACCAGCTGCTGTTTATAGAGACCTTGGACCTAAGGAACATAGGATGTGCCATAGGTTTGGCCTAGGGAGGTCATGAAACCCATCTCTTGACGCTTAGGGCCACATATATGAAAACGGTTTAGGTCTAAATCTCACTTTGTTGCCCATAGATTACTATAGGCAAAAAAAGTGAGTTTTTGACCTAAACTATTTTCATACATGTGGCCCTTAGTTTTATTGCAGACACTGGTTTTTAGAAGCCTATATAGGCTACTGTGCTTCGGACCACTGTAAATTCTGTAGTAAATGGAATTAAGCGCTAAATGGACAAGTCCTAATCTGACCAGAGCATATCTGTTGCATACCTGCTGGATAATCAATTCCTCATACACAAGCAAAAGTGGCTCATTCACATTAACAAATTAATACTATTTAGCCATCTCTAAAAATAAAATAGCTCCAACAGCAGCAGCATCTTTGGTGAAATACACCTACAGTTTATTACATTAAGACACAAATTAGCTGTAAGTGACTATAGAAAACAACTATAGGCTGCTACAAGGATAAGTATAGACTTCCAGTTTGTAAGCTTTTCTCCATAATAGGGAAAAAACTCCTGAAGATTCATTGCAGAACACTTTTTTTTTTTTTATTATGCAGTTGGACAAAAACTAGGAATACTATAAAAAATAAAGAGGAAAATAGAATGCTGACTCTGCCCTAGTCTACACAGCAAAGCTTTCATCTAAATTGCTCCAAAATTCTGTTATTGATCTAGTTTAAGCTCCGTTTATTAAAGAACTCTAAATCCCCTGGTTAGACATAAAGTTCAGTGATGGCCACTTAAAGCCATCAAGAAAGGGAAGGAACTTACTACATACTGTTTATGCACTGAACTCAACAATAAAGCCATTGCATATTTGGCCAATACAACTATAAACATTCATAACCATGCAAGCTCATGGTTAACTATGGAGATTTAGGGGGGGGCGTGGCCTGCGTTGACGGAGTGAAGACACACTTTATGTGAGCTCCTGCAGAATCCTGATTAAATCTATACCATCTGCGGCAGATTTCGGACTAACTGCTGTTGGGATGCGCAGGGAAAAGGCTACTGAAGACCCCTGGAGAACTAAAACCACAAGCTGTGGGTCCTTTTTGCTCTTTTGGCCGTTTTTTGAAAATGGCGCGCAATCTGGGATTCCCGGCGGGAAGGACGGCCATTTTCTCTCCTCGCATTGCTGCGAGTAGCAGGAGGACAAGCCAGAGCAGGAGCAGCGTTGCTGAGGAGACGCGGGGCAGAGGTCCTTACCCTGAGTTGATGCTCCGGAGTACCGACTGCAGAGCGGATTCGGCGGAGAGCGGCACCTGTCCTACACCGGGCGCAGAGGCTTGAGAACAGCCGGGTGCCCGGCGGTGAACACGGGAACTGCCATACTGACCAGCTCAGCGTGAGTCACGGGCGGCAGTGAGTGCCGGAACCAGCCCCTTCGGAGAGGCGCATAGAGGCCGGTCGGGTGAGTGCTGGTGACCCCAGTCGGGATTGCAGACCAGAGGAGCGCAATACACAGAGCCTGCTTCTCCTAGCTCGATCCAGCGGAAAGCCGCTGGTCACGGAGGGACAGTCTGTTGGGGAAGCTGCAGAGAGTAGCCGACTAACGCCCCTTTGATAGCGGTCAAGGATTGGTTCGCTTAAGTGGCTGGCCAGTGGGGGCATTCCAGGCTAGCTCCTAGCCAAAGACTTCTCCTTAGAGTACCCAGCAAATAGTGGGAAACTACAGCAAGACAGAGTGGGAGTTATAAGAGGGATATCTGGACACTGAAATTCATATACTCGCTCAGACAATCCTAAGTTTGGGCTGAGACTCATATCCCCTTCAGTTTGTTTATTTCCACTCCATCGTTTCTCCGGACTGTCTCCTGAGACTGTAGAGGCCCCTACCCTCGGTTCTATAAGATCACTGGACAAAGTTCTGATACATCAGCCTTTCTCCCTGCTTCCACTGGGGTGTAGGCTGCCATCATTTATGGGACGCAATACTGGTAGAGCCTCGACCTCTGCAACATAGAAAGGCAAGGTAGATATGATGAGTCAAACAGATGAAGACCTGGGTGCTGGAGCGCCCCTTAGTGGCGCACTAGATACTGATAAGATAATGACCACCATTGCCACCTGTCAAGCTGCCTTAACGGTCAAAATCGACCATATCCAATCTGATATTAATAGACTGCGGGCTGACATTGATAGGGTCCGGGACAGAACCGGAGAGGCGGATTGGCGAGGTGGAGGATACTACAGCGGCTCAGGGGCGTGCTGGTATCACTATGCAAAAACAGATCATGATATTACAAGAGAGGGTTGAGGATGCTGAAAATCGTAGCCGAAGGAACAATGTCCGTATCTTGGGCCTCCCTGAGCGGGCTGAGGGTACCACTCCAGAGGTATTTGCTGAGACTCTGATCTGTCAAGTCCTGGAACCAATCTCTCTCTCATCCTGTTTTGTAATTGAGTGAGCTCACCGGATCCCCACTAGACCCTTACCGCCAGGGGCCCCCATAATGCCTTTTATTGTCAAAATCTTGAACTACCGAGATCGAGATGCCATTCTGGCAGCAGCCAGAAAGAAAGGAGAAGTCAAGTATGAAAATAAAAGACTATCATTCTATCCGGACTTCACAACAGAGGTGCAGAGGAGGAGGAGACAGTTCGCCTCTGTCCGTAATCGCCTGAGAGATCTTGGTCTGCGCTATGCAATGCTGTATCCCACCCGGCTGCGGGTTCAGGTCCAGGACAAATCGCTCTTCTTTAATACACCTGAGGAGGCCAACGACTGGCTAGATAAGCGCCAGAGAAACCAACGCTGATCATTCTTAAACCATTGGGGCTGTTCTGCGGTTCGTGACATTAGACTCTAGTAACGCTTAATATTATCTGTGTTGAGATTTTTTCGACCTTTGTGTTTTCAAGTGGACAGTAGTACCTATATCACTTTTGAAGATACAGTCATGGCCAAAAGTTTTGAGAATGATACAAATGTTAATTTTTACAAAGTCTACTGCATCAGGTTTTATAATGGCAATTTGCATATACTCCAGAATGTTATAAAGAGTGATCAGCTTAACAGCAATTAATTGCAAAGTCAATAGTTGCCTACAAAATGAACTTTTTCCCCCAAAACACATTTCCACTTCATTGCAGGCCTGCCTTAAAAGGACCAGCTAACATCGTTTCAGTGATTGCTCCATTAACACAGGTGTGGGTGTTGATGAGGACAGGGCTGGAGATCAATCTGTCATGATTAAGTAAGAATCACACCACTGGACACTTTAAAAGGAGGCTGGTGCTTGGCATCATTGTTTCTCTTCTGTTAACCATGGTTATCTCTAAAGAAACACGTGCAGTCATCATTGCACTGCACAAAACTGGCCTAACAGGGAAGAGTATCGCAGCTAGACAGAATGCACCTCAGCCAACACTCTATCGCATCATCAAGGAATTCAAGGAGATAGGTTCCATTGTTGCCAAAAAGGCTCCAGGGCGCCCAAGAAAGACCAGCAAGCGCCAGGACCGTCTCTTAAAAAAGTGTTTCAGCTTTGGAATCGGGCTACCAGCAGTGCAGCGCTTGCTCAGGAATGGCAGCAGGCAGGTGCGAGTGCATCTGCACGCACTGTGAGGCGGAGACTCATGGAGCAAGGCCTGGTGTCAAGGAGGGCAGCAAAGAAGCCACTTCTCTTCAGAAAAAACATCAAGGACAGACTGATATTCTGCCAAAGGCACAGGGAGTGGACTGCTGAGGACTGGGTTAAAGTCATTTTCTCTGATGAATCCCCTTTCCTAATGTTTGGAACATCTGGAAAACAGCTTGTTCGGAGAAGACAAGGTGAGCGATACCACCAGTCTTGTCTCATGCCAACTGTAAAGCATCCAGAAACCATTCATGTGTGGGGTTGCTTCTCAGCCAAGGGAATCGGCTCTCTAACAGTCTTGCCTAAAAACACATCCATGAATAAAGAATGGTACCAAAATGTCCTCAGAATGTCCTCCAAGAGCAACTTCTCCCAACCGTCCAAGAGCAGTTTGGTGATCAACAATGCCTTTTCCAGCATGATGGAAAGCAATAAAGCCATAAAGCAAAGGTGATAACTAAATGGCTCAGGGAACAAAAAAAGAGTTTTTGGGTCCTGGCCGGAAAACTCCCCAGATCTTTAATCCCATTGAGAACTTGTGGTCAATCACAAGAACGGGTGGCAAACAAAAACCAACAAATTTGAAAAATGCAAAGCATTGTTGTGAAAGAATGGACGCTAACCGGGATTTGCTCCAGAATTTGTTTAAAAGGCCCCAGGGAGAATTGCAGGGGCCCTGAAAAGAAGGGTCAACACTGAAAATTTATGATTGCTCCCATTAACTCATTTCAAACTGTCAATAAAAGTTTTTGTTAATCAAAACTGATTGCACTTGATTTCGTATGTGAAAAAACATTCAAACAACAAAAACCAGAGGGCAACAGATCATGTAAAATAAAATATTTGTCATTCCCCTTTTGGGCCATGACGAAGGTGTTACCACCCCCCCCCCTTTTTTTCTTAAAAATGCTTAACAATGATTGCTGTAGCTCGTTTTTGGGGGTGTCCTGCGGTGTGAATTCATTTTCCCCCGGGGGTGCGCAAAATCTTTGTGGGGGGGGGGGGGGGGGGTTTTTGGGGGGGCTCCAACGACCAGTCCTTTTTGGTATGGTTTGGGACTTGAATCCAAATTTAGTGCCCTTTCAAGTTCAAGCAGACTACAGCAAGGGGTCCTAGTTTTTTTTTTTTCCCCAAAAAGAGGGAGTTTTTTCCTGCTTTCAGGAGCTCAAGGAAGTGCTTGTTTTTGAGTTTTTTTTTTTTTTTTTTTCTTTTTTTTAATATATCTGTGTCCCGGGAGGTGTTGGTTTTCCTTTCTCTCTCAGCGCTTGCGAAGTGAAAAGGAGTAGGCGCGTCTCCTTTTAGGGAGTAGTAAGGGGATTTTTTCTAAATTTGGGGTTTGGGGAGTGAGGCTCACCCAAAGTTGGGGGGGTTGGGCGGGGAGGGTCTGGAGTTGTTTCATTGTCAGTTTTCATGTGGGTGAGGTTTTCATACAAGTGTGGATCGGTGTGTAAACTGTGCTCCGGTGTGGGGTTTTGCAGGGGGGAAAAAGGGTGATTTTCCCAAACCCTATCATGGCGACTTCAATATTCTGTCCGGGGAACGTCGGGGGCGAACTGAAAAATTTAAAGCGATCTTTGTATTCAATTCCCTTTAAAATCCCATAACCCTGATATAGGATTTACAAGAGCCCCATTTCGGGGGACAGAAAGTGCTGACTTGAGAGCCCGGGGTCGGCCCAACTTACCACTCATTTATTTAATTACGCAAGGGGTACTGGGGTGGCAAAAAGTTTTTCCTTTTGATTACGCACTTACACTTTTTTGCCCCTCGGGAGGTTTTTGGTTTTGCATGTTCAGATTCGGGGCGAGAGCATGTTTTGGGTGGGGGTACCCCCCCCTCCATTCACTTTTACAATCTTAGCCCAGGTCATTCATGTGTCCCCTATATCCGCAGTGCCAGTTTTGTTGATGGGTGTTCAAGCAACTTACAGCAAAATATGGACAGGCTGCACCCGAAAGGCCCATATTCAGTCTTATGTAACGGGCGCAACCAGGCTTAATAGGGGTATGGGGGGAAAACCCCCAGCGACGGGCATTTCACTTCTCTGCTACAACGGGTTTTTTGTCCCGCTTAGACCTGGCCTTTGCCACTAAGTTTTTTCTGCTAAAGTGTCACCGGAAATATTACCCAGGGGATCTCAATCAGCTCCTCTGGGGTGGGGGCTGCCCAACCGATGGTTGGGTTATGGAGTGGAACTAACCCAAACTGGCTGAAAGAAATGGTTTAAACCACCCAATTTGAAATACCCCATTGAAAATTTTTTGGGAAAAGAATGAAGGATTAAGCCCCTTTTTGTAGAGTGGGGCATTCAAGGCAGTTACCAGAGGAAAATTTAAACCGTGCCATTCTTTAATAGGGCGGCTTTGAAAAAACAGATCCGGCTGGATGTAGACGCGGGGCGAGTGGAGTAAAATCTCGTCCCTGTTTTGAACACAGAGATACATTTGAGAGACTGCAGAGAGATATTTTCCCCCGACTGCCAAACCTCAAAAAAATTTGCTGTCACAGAGGATTTTTGCAGAAGGGGACAAAAATGGGGGACATTAGTTTTTTTTGGCTAGAAGGGAAAACGCCACAGACAGTGGTGGTGGGACCAAAATCATAGGTTTTTTTACGGACAAATCCGGAAAAAAAATTCTGGCCATTTGGGAATACTTTTGCCCAAATTTGTACTCATCGGGGCTTTCCCCTCGGGTGTAAAATTTTTTTGGGTTTTTCTTGACACTTTCCTTGCCAAAGATTTCTGAGAGCGTGTAAGGCATTTGGGGGCCCATAACGGGAGGGGAATCCAGGGGGGCTTGAATGTAGGGCCCATTTGAAAGGCCCGGGACCCACAGTCCCCCGGCCGAATGGTATAAACTTTTAGCAAAGATTTTTCCCCCCCCTTGAACTTTTATTTAAACATGTTTTTGAATCGGGGCCCCCTACCATCTTCCCTAATGAGGCTGTTATAGTAGTGATTCAAAAACCCGGAAACCTGTAGATATTTGAGCTGTATAGGCCTATCCCCTATCAACTTAGACCCAAGATTCAGCAAAGTTCGGCGATGCGATTTAATTTATCACCAATTTACAACTTTAAATGATAATGCGGCCCCGGGGGTGAACCCCTTTTTAAAATTTAAAAAAACCGATTGGGTGGGAATCCCTTTTATTGGGGGGTATTAGAACATTGGGTTTCCCCAAAACGACCTTTCCCGGGGCTGGGATTCTATATTTGAAGCCAGTTGCCAACCCCCGGGTTAAGGATATCTTCCTCCCATTTTGCCTTTGGGGTAGAGGCCAAGGGGGGGGTTTGTCCCTTACCCCCTTTTTATTCCCCTTTAGTGAGGACCCCTGGAAATATTGACAATGATCACCCGGTCGAGGGGGGGGAATCAAGGGGGTACAGAGAAGTTCTTTTTATGCGAGACCCTTAGTGTATCTAGAAACCCTAGAAAATTTCCTGGAAGCCCCTTGCAGTATAGATCTTTTTTGGTTTCCCTTTCGGATTAAGGGTTAACTCGTTGAAATCTGTACTGTTTCTTGGGTGGAGCCATTGGGAGGGAGGAAATCCTAAAAGCGTCACTGGGGTCCCGACTTTTTTAATATGGGGAAAACGATCCATAAAGGAGGTTCAGCAATTTACGGCTGAACATTCTCCAATTTTTGCAGGAGGGTTTTGCGTAAGCTTATGCCTGGGCTTTTTCTGCCTTATCTGATCGGCCAAAAAATGGGAAAATGGGCTTCTACCCAAGCTACTGTATCTCTATAGGGCGGGCCCCCATGCTTCTGCCTAAAGCGCATTTTTAGGCACTGGGAAATCATATCGTCCTTCCTGGGGGGGGGGGCCACGATGAGCAGGGAACTCTTAAGCATTATTGAAGACGGGGGCTGGCGCTTCCGGACTTTTTTTTATCTTTTCGGTCAACTTTTTGTACGCAGCGTGGTGGATCCCAGCAGACCCCAATAACCCGCAGTGGTGCGGAAGCGGGGTTTGTGGCCTTATGAACGCTACAAACTTGTTTATAGACAGGGCAAAACCCAGCAAAATTAACATCTAAATGGCGGCCACAGTGACATTTGGGGAGGTTTTTTAGGAGTTTATGGTGGAGATGCGGGGGGGGGGGGGGGGGACTCCGGTCTC
This sequence comes from Phyllomedusa bahiana, assembly GCA_025379985.1. Lineage (NCBI taxonomy): Eukaryota > Metazoa > Chordata > Amphibia > Anura > Hylidae > Phyllomedusa > Phyllomedusa bahiana. The sequence continues at coordinate 134,310 of JAODAL010004384.1, read as the reverse complement.
CAATACCCGCTGTGGAGGAACCCGATATTGGCGAATGGAATCTTTTTGGGAGTTTGAATTTTGGCCCAGAAAAGGTCTTAAAAATTTCCCGGGCAATTATATAGGGGGGCCCTTTTCGGATTTTACTGATTTAGCCACTAGTTTTTTGGATCCGAGAGTGGCTCTTTTCGGTATTCCAACTTAGGCATGCATCGACAGCAGTTTGGGGGGAAGGGAGGGGGATTTACTTTGCAATGTGGTAGACCTTTAGCAAGTTTTTAGAAGAGAGATCTTCGAAAACCCGTGTCTACATTTTTTAGGTACATCTTAGAACTCAACCCTCCCTTACTGAAGGGCCCTTTGGTACGGCGGCGGACATTTCCCGATCTACAATCCATAAAAATGGAGAATTGAAGGTGTCTGGAGGGTCGACGCTTTTAGCTCCAGAGACGTTTTTAATTAGGTCAAGTGCACACAAATTTATTTTACCCCGGACCCTGGGCGGGCCCCCACCAGCGATTCTGTACCAGATGTAATAGGGGCCGGGGGGAAAATGGATACATATGGTATGGGACTGCCAATCTACGTACCTTTGGACTGGATCCCGGTTTTTTGGATGACCGGTTGGGTTTGCCAGTGGTGTGTACCCAGAAAGATAGCTTACTGGGGCTGGGAGATGAACTAGTGCCAACTAGGAATGAACGGATTATATCGGTGCTGGTTTTTGCGAGGAAAACATGTTTTGAAGGGAAGCCCCCAAAGCACCATCGCTTTCACATTGGTGCCAAAAGATTTGCCTCTTTTTAAGCTCACATACAATCTGGGGGACAAACCACAGGGTTTTTTGGGTATATGGAGCTTGGCTGGGGCAAGTAAGGCTTTGGTGAACTCGCTGCTGGGGGGCTCGGCTCGGAGAAGGTAGTTTTTAGTGGGTTTGTGGTTGAATGTTTTTTCCTTTTTTTTGGGTTTGGGTGGAGTGGCGCATACGACTTAATACCGGTGATTTTTTGGGTACATATGTAGTTGTGTGTATAAAATTTCCCCATAGGTGAACCAAAAAATTTTTATATGAGGGTTATATACTATTTTATGGTGGGGGGGGTGTTGGTGTATAAAAAATTTTCCCCATAGGGAAACATAATTTTTATATGGGGGGTTATAAATTTTTGTTTTGGGGGAAAAAAATTATGTACTAATGTTGCTTTTCAGAAAGTACTCCTTGCACACTGACGAGGTTTTTTGTCTTTTTTTTTTCTTTGATTTGTTGTATTTTCTACAAAACTTCAAAAATAAAAACTTAAAAAAAACAAAACTATGGAGATTTAGAAGTTCAATTGGAGCTCCAACATTAGCAACGCTCCAAAATATATTATATCTGAAATAGTCCAAATAAAACAAATATATATACATAGATGATTTCTGCTGAAAGTTCAACCCAAAGTGTTCCCAACCTCCATCCAATTGCTGGCAGATGCATCAAAGTGGACAATAAAAAAAACCAAAAACTTAAAACCCTTTTATAATGTGCCATATATTTCAGAATACCTGACAAAAAAGCAAGACATATTAGGTTGTCTGTTGGTTACCTGTATAAATTAAAATGTCCAGCTACTAGTGTTTCTCCCATAAAATTTGTCTATGGCCAACTGAAAAAGGTTGTCTGGCTCTCACCCTGATGCTCCCAGCTTAACTCTTCCCAGATCTCCTGCTGGTCTCCTCTTTATGGTTTTTCCCCAACATGGGCATGTGACAGCTGCAACCAACATTTTTCCTTTTTTTAAAAAAAAAAAAAAACAGATTTTTTTAAAAAAAAAAAGAACATTTTCTGCTTTATACACTTAAAGGGGGTGTACCTTCCTTTTTTTTCGGCCATTCACATTCTCTTAGCTTCCCCGTCTGTGAAGCAGGGGGTTTTTTCCCCCCCAGCTGGAGACATCCCCCCCTTTATGTGCCCGAGAAAATCCCCCCCCCCCCCCCTCTGAGTCCACATATCACTGGTTTTCCCCCTATCGTCTTATTTTTTAAGAGTGTTACATACCACAGGCTGCATTCAACTAATCTGAGCCGATCTCTCACACGGAGATGTATTACAGCTTTCTAAGAACAGCAAGATCGGTGTATGCAGGGGAGTTTTGGCACAGGGTCAAACTGTATGTTTTTCTCATTGTACAATCTGCTGCAGTCTGTTTCTGCTAGGTGGGAAACGAAAATGCTACGGCCCCAACTTGATCAGGCACAGCCCATGAATCGCCCGGGCTGTACAGAATGTAAATGAGCTCTCAGAATGAATTGCAAGGAGAGGGATCCGACCCCCATGGGTTCAGTGTTAAAAAAAACAAATAAGGGGCCAGAGAACAAGGCGCTTTTCAATGAAAATCCAATTGCAAATTGCTTGTTTTCACTGTCCCCTTATTTGAAGACCATTTAATGAAACGATAACACCCCTTTAAGCTTAGTTATCTTGAGAATACCACGAAGCAATATTAGAGAAAATCTAAAAGCTCATTTTCAGTGTGCATTTTGCACTGACGTTTTGCAAGAATTCAACAAGATGTGGTGGCCTGGAATCACTGCCGTGCATCATCCTAACTCCCATCATTATATGTTGCAGTAACCCGCTGATATTTTTTTCATGACACTGAAAAGATGTTCTACAACCATTGCATGTACCTCTGTAAAATCTACACGCATCACAGATCAATACATATAGAACCTCCTAAAATAATTCACTCCACTGTCATTGCTGCTTTTTGCTGTTATTGTTCTCTACTGTACATGCTGACACCATGTATACTTGTTTTATATACCCCTGTAGTTGTTTTTGGTTACTTGTCTAGAAAATACAAATCTTTAATATCTTTAAAACTAAAAAATTGCAAGAAATTTCAGTACAGTACGAGTGAATGGTGTTTTCACAAGGCCATTCTCATTGAGCACAAAAAAAAATCATGACAGCGAAATTTTCACATTTTTAAAAATTTTCACATTTTTATATTTTTCACAAATAACTGTATTGACAAAAATGTATCACAGACTTTAAGCACATTGGGCAACATGTATGATTTTTGGCACCCAGGCACCATTTTTTTTTTGCACGCATTAGCAGCGTAGAATTTGCATAAATCTATGATCCTGTTCGACTGCGGGTCATAGATGTAGCTCTTTTTTTTTTTTTTTATAAAAGGTTTTATTTATAGAATTTTGCAATTTTAACATAACGAACATCAGTTTCACACATTACACCAAGGCATTGCAGTGAGATTCGGTCCCAAATACATACAGTTCCACATGCAATAATCATCAAAATGATGTTTACATACCATTCCACAATATTACTTGAGAAAAGACCACATATGAGTCATACTGCATTATTTGGTCTTGGTATAATACTGCTGCAAGAAAACATTGGTAAAGAAACAGTAAGAGATATACACCAGATCTTGCTGAGACCCTTCTCTGGATAGCATCCATCATGTATTGCCTTTGTGTCACACATCCACACCTACCAATCACCCCTGCCACTCACACTTCCCGGGCCCCCTGGTCCATCTTTCCGTACTCACAGTCAATCACACAGTCTGAGATGTAGCTCTTTCTAGCTACTAAGCAGCAATTCTGGCTGAGGTAAACCAGTTTTAAAGTGGTCTACCTGTTCCAGCAGTAATGCATCTGCTCAAAAGTCATAAATGTGTAGCTTCGTACGGTTGTAGTACGACAAGCCTTCAGTACGTCCCCCGATCTAATATTGGACTGAGCCTCATTACAAATATAGCATACAGGGCTGCACCAGTTTTCGAGCTGAAAAGACACCAGACTTCTGGCACAGCCAGAGGCGTAACTTCAAGCTATTGGGCCCTAGTGCAAAAAGTTAAATGGGGGCCCCAGATACCATGCGCCATTGACAATGCTGGTGTCTTCCTATGTGGCAGAGGACTTTTGGGCCCCCTCAGGCTGCAGGGCCCGGTAGCGACTGCTACCTCTGCACCCCCTGTAGCTACGCCCCTGGGCACAGCCCTGTACATACATGTCGCCTAATGTGTCAATCTCAAAATCAGATGGACAGAAAAAAGCATTAAAAAGTTATTCCCACAGAAAGTGACACGTCAAGTTTGAAAAACGGGACTCAGTCATAAAGGTCAAAACTGACTGCAGCCAGTTGCACACAGAAACGATCATCGGGAAAGCTACCCACTTGCCATCAGTATCTATTTACAGGAAATGGCGTAACAAGTAAATGTTGTTATACAGTTATTGGCAATAGTTTTCAACTGTAGGGCATTGTGGGCTTTCTAGAGACTATGTGCTGAATCATTCATTTCTGAGTAATTACTCTTCTGTCTCTGTAGAATCTTTTTTGCTCCATTGACCCCTCTGTCAATCAGGTGAAATCTATGGACTTCATCTCAGAATGTAGGGGCAGATAGTTTTGTGACATTTAACATCAGCATGCATAAAAGTTGTGTTAAAGTAGCCTACCTGCAAAAAGTTGTGGTTACTCATTTAAACTGTACAGTTCTGTTTAAATTATAACAATCAATGAAAACAACTTACCTACTCTCACTTAGATGTTAATTCATACCCCCAGCTATAACACAACTGTCCATAAATCACCAGAACAAACAAAAATAAGGAACTTTGTAATAAATCTTTCTTGAGAAAAATGTTTCTTTCATCTCTTATAAGCCCCCCACCCCTTCTGCTTTCTTATCTGTTTACTCAGTCATACATAGGAGACAAGACTATAGCTTCATTGAGAGCTTGGGAAGGAGACACAAAAAGACATACAGAAATGGTGCTGCCTGAATAGTGTGTGCTGGACTCACAGCTACACTGCTCATTACTGCCATCTAATATTCTCTATGCTGCTGCTTGTGTGTGTGTGTGTGTGTTATTTTCACTTTCTTCTCCTCCCATTGCCATAGCTTCCATAGACTTTTACAGGCAGCTATGACCTGAGCTCTATGCTGAGGTTCCAAGAGATGGATTCCCTCGCAAACTTCCAAGACATACTGTAATGTGATACTAAATGAATACTACTGTAATTTATTTATGTGATTGCATGCTAAATTTATGTTGTAGCTGAGAGAAAATAAGTTGTTTTTATTATTTCAGTTCAAGCTCATGGACACCTTAAAATCTTTCCACTGACACCTTAGGGGACCCCTGGTTAGGAACTTCTGCTCTAGGGGTTTAGTGCTGGTGCAGTCAGGGCCGGGACGATGGGTAGGCAAAGGTAGGAGACTGCCTAGGGCTCCACTTCATCCCAAGCAGAAAGGGGGCGCAAAAAGGTATGGAGTGGGCTGAATTTTCCATTGGAAAGGGAGGGGTGGGGCGCTACATGCCTTATTTGCCTTGGGCACCAGAATACCCTGTCCCTTCCCTGGGTGCAGTTACAGTCTGTGACCTATTTGATTGCTTTTATTAGCATTATAAGGCCCATTGGTGAATATTTCTGTTACTTGTTCATCCCTTTTGGTGCTTCCTTGTGTAACAGGATGCTCCATTATTTACACCAGTGCCATTTACTTTAAGTGGAGTGCGAGGAAGCATACTTGGCAGCTCCATCCAAACTCCTCCGCTCAAGCAGCTGAGGGGAACAAGGGACTAAGGGGCTGTTTACACGGCACAGGACAAACACCGTTCAGAAATCCGACCGGTATTTGCTCTGTTTTTGGGGCCGTGTACCGGGAAACAGAGGGAGGCTTTTGTCCTGGGTTGCAGATAACCCTTCCCCTTTTTGCCAACAGTTCTGTCCCCACGTTTTTGGGGGGGAAGATGAAATGTTCTTTTTTTTCGGACCGCCCTGACCCACTGAGATTTTTCCATTGAAGTGAAAACCCGGACCATGGGGACATACCTTAAAATCACCCATTCTGGAACCCTGGGGATCCATGGGCAGATTTCCCAATCAATATAGCAATTATCACCTAGCTAGCATCTAACCAGAATACCCTTATAAGTAATAATTTTACCCAGGTCAATGGCATGTATTTTGTATGAGTTTTATCAAAGTGTACAAAACTAGAACATCTCATGAGACAAAATAGTCAATGTAAAATTTGACCTAATTGCATCAGCCAAGCTCTTTTCAGTTTCATGAAATGGAAAAGTTCCAGAGCAGGGGGGTGTCTGGAGGCAGCCTTTTCTTCCTCTCCTCAAGTACTTCCACTCACACTGCCTCGTGTTCCTCATATCCTCTTTCTTTGGGTGTCATGTAATTTCTTCAAAATGTGCACTTTCAATAAATGGCAAAAATAGAAATGCTGCTCGTAGCTTCTAATGTGGCTTTAATTTAGAGGCAGTGTTTTCAATATAGGCAGTCCCTGGGTTATGAATGGGATAGGGACTGTAGGTTTCTTCTTAAGTTGAATTTGTATGTAAGTCAAAACAGGTATATGTATTAAATGTAACTCCAGCACATACGTTTTTTTTGTTTGTTTTTTTTAGTTTTGGATAGTGCAGGGAAGGGTTTTCACATTTGTTTTGCTGTCTGTGCCCCTGTTAAGAAGATTTTAACTCTTTTCCACCTCATGTGCTGCTGTGGCATGCTGGAACTTTTCCTTCCACAGCTATCATCTGCTGTGGAACATGGAACTACAAGTGCCAGCATGCCCCATAACTCTTCGTTTCTAACTAGGGGACAGATGTAAGTCGGAACGGTGTACTGCCTGTATATTACTAAAATGGTCAGTGAAAATAAAATATGACTGGTCGATGAACATTATCCTTTAGTGACATACCGCATTTAATGCAATTTTTTCACAGCTATCAGTGCGTTATCACCTAAGTACACGTGAAATAACCCCACTTTTGAGAATGGGTACTAGCTAATTACTTACAAAAAAATTTCCCCCAAGGGGGGTTTTGTTAGAAGCAAATGAAACTCATCGTGTGCATGTAATTATAATTCAGAGTAAAATCATAAGTTTATTACGAAAAACTGTACAAATTAAGAGGGTACATAACTATCCCCGTTTTTAGCCGGGATAGAAGTTGAGGATTTTTGGCATGGAGGCAAAGGGATCCGGGGGCATCTGCAGCATTTTTGCCCACGATGTCACTTTGGGTCTGCAAATCCTGCACACTTTTCGTGTAAAGCTACTGTTCCAGCTGTTCCAATAAATGCTTGATTGGAGAGAAATCTGGTGACTGGAAAGGCCAAGGAAATGTGGCATCTAGTGGAGACATACCTGGGAAACCAATGCTGTGCGTGGGCCAGCATTGTCCTGCTGAAAAATTTCAGCTAGAAGTCTTGTCGGGGAAGGAACAGTACCAGAGGAAAGTTTCCACACTATTGGAGCTGTTACCTCCCTTGTCCACTAAGGGTTGGTCACAAGAGAGGTTTTCCATCGGATTTTCGGCGGACTAAGAATTTTGAAACTGATGAAAATCTGACAGAAAAATGTCCACATAGACTTTAATACAAAAAATGACCTGTAGTCTATAGAGATGGGTTTAATTCTGCTTGTTTTTGGGCGCGGGCGTTTTAGACTTTTGTAAAACCGAGGGATCCTGCAGAAAATTGACTAAAAAACCAAACCAAAAATCATGCCAAAAACTTCAACAAAAACTAAAACCATTCAAAAAACTTGTCGGAAACCCAGCAGGGTTTGGTTTTCAACAAGATTTTTGTCCTTTGCTGTGTAGACTTAATAAGGGTGACAGACCATATACAATAGATAATTACACCAGGAGTTGTGGCAGTCTGTCACTCCAAAGCAAAGACAGGATTGAAGCGCTCACCATAAGGCCTCCATACCCCAACCTTGTCAGATCCCAATCAGAACCTGAATTCATTGCTAAAGGCAATACTTTTCCAGTCCATAGCAGTTCAGGTTTTTTTTTAGAACACCATCAAATGAAAGTGCGAGGCGGGTTTCAAGCATGACCTTAAAGGGTTTTCCGTGAAACCAAATTTCGTCTTCTAAGTGCCTGAAAAGTTACAGGCAAAGATGGGTGTTTTTGGGGGGGAAAGAAGTGCCCACCTGTGTCTGGATGGTGGACAAGGACACTGTGGTAGCTGCTTGCGCTTGTTGGCAGATTAAACAATCCTCTCTACTGGTGGTCTGTCTCGGTTATCTGGAGCCTGTTTGCCACACGTAGGTGCTCTCACATAACCACTGCTCCAAACACCTCATAAGAACAGCAAAAAAAGGGAGGCTTTTCGTTTAAAAACTACGTCTTTTTCTCAGTCCATTTGGGCAAATGGGGAAAATGTCTTCAAGAAACCCTAAAAACTGTTTTAGAAGTAAAGATCCTCCCCAAGAGGTGCACTACCTAAAGGTATCCTTTGAGAGGCATTTTACTGGGTAGTAGTCTCATGCCCTTTTGTGGTAAGACCCATTATATAATCAGAATACATTTGTACTCATTTACAAATCTGCTTGAAACAAAATTGCATGCAAAGTTTTGCAGCAATACATTTCTTTTAGTTTTATAAATGTGTTTATTTAATCTCGTCACGAAATGTAGAAAACGTAACAGTACCAGAGTATCAGAAGACTAAAACGTCAGTCAGAATGGTAAGACTATTAGGGGATGTTCACACAGCGTCTTTTAGATGCGCGTTTCGGACCCTAAACAGACCCAAGCATGCATCTACCGTGTTTCCCCGATAGTAAGACGTAGCGGTGTCTTAGGGAGGTCGCCTAATGTAAGAGTACCCGAAAGTAAGATGTAGCGCGGCCCCAAGACGTCACTGCCTGTGCGGGATGAGGGCGGGAGGCCGGAGCAGCGAGGAGGCGGCGCGGCGCGGGAGGCCGGAGCTGCGAGGAGGCGGCGCGGGAGGCCGGAGCTGCGAGGAGGCGGCGCGGCGCGGGAGGCCGGAGCTGCGAGGAGGCGGCGCGGCGCGGGAGGCCGGAGCTGCGAGGAGGCGTCGCGGGAGACGGAGCAGTGGAGGAGGCGGCACGGGAGACGGAGCAGTGGGAGGCGGCGCGGGAGACGGAGCAGCGGGGAGCCAGGTAAGTGTTTTTCTGCCTACAGCTGGCCCTATACCTGCCTACAGCTGGCCCTATACCTGCCTACAGCCGGCCCTATACCTGCCTACAGTGGCCCTATACTGCCCCATATAAGACATACCGAAAGTAAGGGGACATACTGGGACTTTTGGGGGTAAAAGAATGTAAGACGCTGTCTTACTATCGGGGAAACACGGTAGCAATAAGCAGTGTGATTTACATTGCTTTCAATTTAAAACAGGCATCAGAGGAGTGATCGCTGATCTGTGTTTTACATGCGTCTTTGAGATGTGTCTTTTGGATCCATTCAAAGAATTGACATGTCAGTTCTTGATCTGTTTTGTGCAGCAGACGCCCTATTTAAAACTATAGGGTGCGTTCCTGCTGCAGCAAAAACGCATCCAAACACGCAGCACACTTTGTGTACATGTTGGATGCATTTTACGCAGCGCTTTTGAATTTGTTTTTCAGATCCAAAAAACGTATTCAAAATACCGTGTGAACATATCCTTATACTAAGAAAATACAGTTAAAATCAAAGTTTTACATGCAGAGAGTGGGTCAATGGCAGGATATATGGAGTTGCAGTCTTTGATTTTCTACCAACAAAAGTTACAGTTGAAGAAATATAAACCACTGCAATAATTGAAACGTGAAACAAGAGAACACCAGAATCATGGAGACCAACCAGATCTAAGCAGATGCACGGCTAATCCAGAGGAAGAGCAAAAACCCATGATAAAGGTGAAAAAATAATAAAGTTATGCTGAAATAGGTTCAAGACTTGTACCAATTAAACATTTTCATATTTGTGAATTTTTTGTCATTGCGTTTACTTTACAGTTTGTAATTTATTGCTTTTCACAAGAGTATAAAAAATACATTCAGAGGACATCACAATAGTATGATGGTGGTGGCCAGAGTCACTCAAGACTGTAAAGCTACTGTCAATGGCATGTTATGTGGTAGACAATATGGAGGTTCACAATTTCACATGTATAATAATAAGCAGCAATCCTCCTTATGGATGATACCCAGAGGGTTTAGAATTCTGTCCGGTATCTATCACTAGTTACGATGCAGCAGCACAATAATGCAATCTTAAGTTGTCTGGACGCAAGTTGCTATGTAACAATAGCTTTACCCTATGTCAAGCATCTTAAGCATATTGGCCACTTCTAGACAGGCAGCATTATTCTCCTATACACACTATAAAGTGTTACCTTGGATTGTGACTAGTAGGAGTGTAACCTCTCACGACTGTCTTTTGATGGCGGGGCTTGTATTGTTTAAAGACGTCACTACCTTTAGATGGGGTTTGCAGCTCCCAGAGCCGCAACTGTGCTAGAAACGGAGCTCCGGTTAACAGCAGTCTCTATGCACAACCAGGATAAGAGGAAGCCGAGGACGAGAGCATGATTGTAAGGGATTCCCCTGCCCAATCGGGTCACCGGATTTCCAGAGCCCGATGGAGCCTGAGAAATGTCTGTACAGCACTAGAATAGCCCCAGGGCTGTCTGTACAGTAAGGCTGCTGTCAGGGTATCACACAGTGTGCCCTGACAGCAGCCTGTGTCATACTGACACAGAAGGGAATGTGTTATCATACAGGAGTATGCTAATACATTACTACGTGTTAAAAAAAATGCGCAAAAATAGTTATCCCTTAATGGGATTTTTAAAAAAAAGTAAAAAACATAAAAAAGTGGGAAAATATTTACTAAAAAAATTATTACGCATATATTACACATAAACGGAAAAAAAACTACACATATAAGGTATCAATAACAGTAATAACCTGTAGAATTAAAAGGGTTGTCTCATCTCAAAGTTTCATAGGATACATGAATGAAATAATGCTGCTTTGCTCTGTCACTTCCTGGTCAAGCTGTCTGTAATTAGCATATGAGCTCTGTGTATTCAGACCTCTCAGTTTATTATGCTTATTAGTGTAGATTAGCTAAATTACCTTCTACCAGGACAGGAGAAGCTGCTGAGCTAAAGTAAACAGTAGTAATTACGGCCTTTTGTCTGAAAGATCAGATAACACACAAGCTTTTACACTGCTGCTGTGACCTGTGTGATGACATCACTCCCTGCTATCAGATAGAACAAACAGCAGGGGAGAAGGAGAACACAGGTCGGTCACTTGGATAACCTGAGAGCCCTCAGAAGGGGATAAAATCACTTGTAGCTCCTTAACAAAAAAGATGAACAAGGCAATATATTTGGAAAACGTCTTCATTTAGTGTTCCCTACATTTTGAAAGCTATTATTTGTAGTGAGACATCCCATTTAATCTAACAGGTTATTTGGTGTAAAATGTGAATGGTGTAAAAAATAGTAACAAAAAAAATGCAGAAAAACACTTTCCCTATGTTTACACTGGGAAATAAAAAAAAAAAAGACAATAATTTATGTGTATACTCAAACTATCATCCTTAGCATTAAAGGAGTTGTCTCACTGTAGATATTGATTGCATATTGTTAGCGTATGTCATTAATGTCTATTAGGTCCGGGTTTCACGTATCTTCTAAACGAGCTCTGAAACCTCTCTGTTCTGAATGAAGAGGTGGTTGGCGCTCTCCCATAGAAATGAATGGGAGCTCTGACAAGAGCCAAACATTGCCGCTCGGCTAAACTCGGAACTCCCATTCAAGGATTTATTATTATTATTATTATTTATTTTAAAGCGCCATTGATTCCAGGGCGCTGTACATTCGAGGGGGTTACATACATTACATAAGTCAAACGAGTACAGTGATAAGGGATAATGACAATTGGCACCACAGAGGGAGAGAGGACCCTACCCGCGAGGGCTTACAATCTACAAGGAGGGGGAAAGAGACAGGAGGTGAGGGGCAGACATGTCTGTGGAGGAAGTAGTGACAAGTTTAGTGAAGGTTATAGGCAAGCGATCCAAGCGATATGCCATCAGTGTCTGCAGTGAGACAACCCCTTTAAAAGGGTATTTCCAACTTAAACATTTATGGCATAAACACAGGATATGAATGCAGTGGCTGCCATGCTAGGGGAGTCTACTGATACCCATTGTGAAGATAGTAGCAGGTCCCAGAGGTGGGATCTGCATCTCTGCATTTATCATCCTGTGGATATGCTATAAATGTCTAATGTAGGAATAACCCTTTGAATCACTGACAAAGTCAATAACCTTACTAATCTTATTACACTGACAACTGCAATCAGTCATCCAATTTTCTTTTTCCTCTATGAGAATATTCAGTGGTTATGAAATTAATAGGCACCAGTTTAAATGGACACCAGTCAGTAAGTTCCCATGAGTACACAGACAAGGGCTTGTATTTGAGGGCTATCTTAACATAAAGTAGTGTATTTTCGGCATAGATCATCTCACAACTGCAGCAAATGTGTTTAAAAGGACAGTTGCATCAGAAAGGAGTTTTTTTTGTTAAAACCAATATTTTTGGAAAACTTTTTTTTTAGAATTCTTGACAATTTTTTAGATTTTATTTTAGCATTCTATGCATTTAAAAATTATAAAATATTGTCCTTCTCTAGCCGTGACATAAAAACTTCTGAATAGCAGCGCAGACTAATCTCACTTTGCTTCAACTGCTGCTTACCTCTATATCAGGGGTGTCAAACTGCGGTCCTCAGCTGTTGGGAAACTACAACTCCCATCATGCATTTGTATAATCTATAACAGTGGGCATGATGGGAGTTGTAGTTTCCCAACAGCTGGAGGGCCACAGTTTGACACCTGTACTCTATATAGTCTCATTGCAAATAGTAGCTAATGACAATGATTCCTCTATTGTTCTCTTGACAGGAATATATAAAAAGTTAGACTAGACCACTAGGTCATTAGGAAATGACTAGCAATACATAAACGGAAAATAGGGTAATCTTTTTTCTGCACTGATAATTCTTATACTTCTCAGGTCTGAAAGAAGGACCATCAAGCAATCTTCTCACTGCTGTGCTATCAGAGGGGAAGTCAGAGAGAGTAATCTATATAAAGAAACTTTTTTAAAAAATAATGTAAAAAAGCAGCCACCAAATTAAAAAAAAAAAAAAAAAGACATATAATAGTCGCATATTGCTTGACTATATGTGAAAAGAAAAATTTTGATGGCAGTGTCCTCTTAATTTGGATTTTGAAAAGGAATGTACTGCGGATTTGATAAAAAGTCAAATCTGCATTTTTGAAAAATGTAGATATATAAATTTAGTGCCACATGTATGAAAACTGTCTATGTCCAAAACTCACTTTGTTACCCATAACAACCAATCGGAGCGCCCCTTTCATTTCATATAGTGCTCTGGAAAAATTAGAGGGGCTCTCTGATTGGTTGCTATGGACAACAAAGTGAGTTTTAGACCTAGACAATTTTCATACATGTGGCCCTTAGCATGTAACTGATTTCAGTAAGCGATAGCTTTCAAATCCGTTTAGGCCTCGTTCACACGGCTTATTTGGGGACAGATTGGCGCCGTACTCCGCGCCGGATTTGCGCTTCAGTACGGCGCCAATCCGTCCCTGTCATTACGGTAATCCACTGCTCTCATAGAGAACAGTGGATTCCGTCGCTCCTCCCCGCTCGGCAAATCCGCGCGGGGGGAGAAAGTGACATGCACATTATTTACGGCGCGGACGCGCCATCAACAATGCATTGTCTATGGGGCCGGGAGCGGCGCCCCCGCCGCGCTCCGGCCCCCCCCCCGCCCCGCCCGTATTCACGGCGGATTTGTGCGTCAAATATGGCGCAACAAATCCGTCGGGAATTAAGCCGTCGTGAACGGGGCCTAAAAACTGGCGTCTCTTTTCTGACATGTCGCCCCTTGTGTCTCAGCTCTTGCAGGCCAGATAAAATGACTTGGCGGGCCAGATTCGGTCGGGGGGCTTGTGTACGGACGCACCGTAAACAATGCTTTGTCTCGGGGGCCGGGAGCGGCGCCCCCGCCGCGCTCCGGCCCCGCCCCTTATTCACGGCAGATTTGTGAGCTCAATACGGCTCACACATCCGTCGGGACTAAGCCGTGTGACCACGGCCTTATACGCACATTGTGCTGCCAATGGTCAATTACGGAATTGTTGCACTACAGATGTGTAAGGCCAGGTTCACATGGCGTATAGTGGCAGGTACCTGTGCGCGCCATTATACGTCTGCTGTTCAAACTATGCGCTGGACAGTGTGTACTTTCAACAGTGCTTCGCCCCGCCTCCCATTCTCTTTCGCTTTTACAGGCACACAGTATGTGCCGGAGAATCATAGCGATAAATGAGGGCTATGATTTTACCGTATTTGCAGGGTGTACTTCGGGCACATAGCAGCGCAATCACGCTTTGAAGTACGCCCGGCAAATACACCATATGAACATACCCTAAGAAAATGAAATAAGTTATGCATATTAACCTAAAGAAACAGAAATAGAGATGCGCAACATACCTGATATATCCATGAAATCATCCAAACTCGGCTGTAACGTAGCCAGTTCTGGTTGGATCATATCTGCATTTCCGACATAATCTGTAAGAAAATTACAACTACATAAGCAAAAGTAACTATACTGAAAATAAAAAAAAGTTTATTTCAAGTCTGCATTGGTTCTGTATGTAGAAAATCCTTCATGGGCTTCTCTCATCTCACACATGTATGGCATAGCTTGAGAACGAGTCAGAAGTCTTCATTCAAAACAGAGAGGTGGTTGGAACTCCCTATTCATTTCAATGGGAGATTCAAGACTCCCACTGAAATGAATGGATGTGGGACCTGTACCTATTCATGGCATTTTCTATCGCTATGCCGTAAAAGTTTGAGATAGGAAAACTTGTTAAATGGATCCCTTTACAGTCAGTTACTCAGGGGCAGCAAACGGCTCTCTGATCAGAAAACCCCCTAAAAGTAGCAAAAGTGGAAGCTTCACTTCAAAGTGAATGTCCGTAATTCTTTTCTTCATCTACATGGGTTAAAAAAATTGCATTCATTTATTTTTTAATGTGTCTTAAAAGCAGCTGGAGATTTGTCTTTTTGATATGGTTCCAAATCCCCTGTATAGAGATATATCGAGTATTAAGCCACATATAGGCACTCCTGGGGGAGCTTGAAGGGACATTTCCATCAGAAAGGGGTACTTTTGTTAAATGGAACCTGTCACATAGTTTATGCCCCTCTTGCGGAGGACAGTACAAGCTAGTGCCAGACCTGCTGTTTCCAGCACTGTGTCCCTTATTCTGTAAGATGCAGCAGTTTTAAAACATTTAAAGCTCAATTCTTATTCATGAGCAGGTGTTAGCACCGCCCACCCAAGAAACCCCGCCCACCTGACAGTTATTCACATGTTTCTAACTATTCAAATTAATAGGTTAATCAGTTATGAGGTGGGCAGGGCTAGCATTAGGTGGGGGGGCATGAATTAAACTGACTTTTCTGGCTGAAGACTGCAGATTTGAGCATTAAATACTCTAAATCTACAGCATCTTACAGAATAATGGGCACAGCGCTGGACACAGCAAGTCTGTCACTAGCTTGTGCTGTCCTCAGCAAGGGGGGCATAATCTATGTGACAGGCTCGCTTTAAAATCAATATCCTGGAAAACTTTTTTTTTCTAATTTTTGACAGTACAGTATTTTTTTATTTTGGCAGTAAAAATTACACAAAATCTTGCCCTTCTTTAGCTGTGATAATAAAGAGATAAAACTCATGAATGGCAAAGCAGAATAATCTCAATTTACTTTTGCTGTTGTAAAAAATGCTTATCTGTATATAATCTTATAACAGGTAGTAGGTAATGATATAATGATTGTTCTATTGTTTTCTGGACAGGGCAATAAGAAAAGCAATACAAGGATAATGGGTTAATCTTTTTCTGTATTGGGGAGTGGGAAGTTTCCAGCTTTCTAAACACTTATCAGACCCTGTGGATAACACTTAAAGGGAACCTGTCACATAGATAATGCCCCCCTTGCTGAGGGCAGCACAAGCTAGTGTCAGACCTGCTGTTCCCTGCACTGTGCCCCTTTTCTGTAAGATGCAGCAGTTTTAGAGCATTTACCTCAAATCTTATTCATGAGCAGGTGTTAGCTCCACCCACCAAAGGCTAGCTCCGCCCACTGACAGTTATTCACATGTTCCTACCTATTCAAAGTAATAGGTTTGTCAGTTGAGGTGGGCGGGGCTAGCCTCAGATGGGCGGGTTTGGAAAAAACTGACACTCTGAAGGACTCTTTGAATGACTCTTCTGGCTGAAAACTGCAGATTTGAGCATTAAATACACGAAAACGAAAGCATCTTACAAAATAAGGGACACAGCGCTGGAAACAGCAGGTCTGACACCAGCTTGTTATGCCCTCAGCAAGGGGGCATAATCTATGTGACAGGTTCTCTTTAACTTTCTAAGACCCTTAGCCCCGGTTCACACGGCTTATTCAAGCCGGAATTGCGAGCCGGATTGCGCTCGCAATTCCGGCTTGAATAAGGGGCAGGTGCGGGGGCGCGGCCCGCCGGCCCCATAGACTCACATTATCCATGGCGCGTATTGCGCCTGGATAATGTGCAGGTCACTTTCTCCCCGCCCGGCGGCTTCGCCGAGCGGGAAGGGGCGACGGAATCCACTGTTCTCTATGAGAACTGTGGATTACTGTAATTACTGCGACGGATTGGAGCCGTACTGCAGCGCAAATCCGGCGCGCAGTACGGCGCCAATCCGCGGCGAAATAAGCCGTGTGAACGGCCCCTAAGTGGGTCTGGAAAAGATCTGTCCAGCAATCCTCACTGTCGCTATCAGAGCGCCAACCAGGAAGTAATGTATATAAGGGAACGCTAAAAAATTATGACAAAAAAAAAACACTACACAGATTTTCTAAACAGAATTATATATGATAGTCATATATTGCTTGTCGATATGTGAAAAAAAAACAATTTTGATGGTAGTGTCCATTTAAAGCTTTAAACCTGCCATGTCAAACATGCAATCTAATGTATCGTGCTATAGAGCACAAGGACCTTAGCAGATTGATATATACTTCAGTGAAAAACAATTCAGTAGAACTTGTAACTTATTCTTTCTGGGCTTAAAAGGGGTTTTACCACAGGGCACTTGGGACTGTTCCCCTCATTCACTTCTATGTAAGGTCCGATAATATAGCTGAGTGTGTGTGCTCGGCTATTTTTGGGAGCTACCATAGAAATAAATGGAGAGGATGCCTGCTAACGCCGCCCTCCTTATTCTCATGCACTGTCGGCTTGCAACTGCAGTGAGCAACATGTGCGGGGGGAGGAGGGGTTACCTCATGTAAAACCCATAAAAAGTGTCCAGTGGGCGGTCCTACTTAGTGACTGACAGCAGCCTCTATATCCATGCTTATACAATCAAACATGTTAATCAATGGGTTAGGCCTCCCTCTGGACTCCTAAGCCCAAAATGAGCAGAGGTTTAGATTGACAAATTAAAAGTTTTACTGCATCTTTTTCCCATTAAAGTATAAATCTGCTAAGGTCCTCCGGCTCTATAACACGAGACTGGTACGTTAGACTGAATGCTTGATTTGACAGGTGTAAAGCTTTGAAGGGACATTACCATCAAAATGGGTTTTTTTTCCCACATATTGACAAGCAATATGTGACTACATATGTAGTTTGTAAAAACTGTTTTTTTGTTTGTTTTTTTTACATAGTTTTTCAACGTTCCCCTATGTACATTATTACTTCCTGGTTTGTCTCTTTGACTTCATGGTGCTCAGCATGTGAAACTTGATCCATCCACAGACAGAAAAGGGGGAGCACTGGGTGGTGGAAATAAGAGGTGATATGTGACCTGAAGTACTAGACCAGTGTTTCTCAACTCCAGTCCTCAAGACCCACCAACAGGTCAAGTTTTCAGGATTTCCTCTGCATTGCACCGGTGATATAATTACTGTCAGTGCATTCTGTGGGAAATCCTGAAAACATGACCTGTTGGTGGTTCGTGAGGACTGGAGTTGAGAAACACTGTACTAGAGGGAAGGGTAACTAACCTGGTTTAAAGATACAGGACTTTACACAAGCAGGAGATACACACCAGGAACATTGTTTTCTGTATTCCAGTAAAGAAAAGATGAGGAATATGTTTTTTCCATAAAAACAGCACTTCTTTATTTTAATTCATTAAAAGTGCAATTAATGTGGCAATCATAGTGATACTATGCAAATTTTTGTACCCGCTTACGCGTTTCAATTCTGATACTGACTCTTTTCTGTATGTGATGCTGCCTTACAGAGGCAACTCAGCTACAGAAAGAACATTAATAAGTATCTATCTTACAGCGATTAAACCATAGGTACACAGAGCCCTGACCTTTTTAAATGTCTAATAACACAGAATATAGAAATAAGGATAACATTGTGTAAAAAGATAGAACTTTAATTCAAGCTTGCATGATAAATAGTTACCTTCTACAAAGATTAAGTTATAAGTTTTCAAAAGTATATTGTGGAGAAGATGGAACATAAAACATGTACATACAAAAAGCAGTACATACCAAAGTCTGGATATTGATAGGAAGGGGGCAAGTTCTGAGTGGTGGTGAACAGAGTGTCGGAGATATCAGTTAAGAAGTAATCTAGATCATATAGCATGTCATCGTCTTTGCGATGTCCATCTTCCTTATGTGGGCACCCAGCAAACATCTCAGTCCCTCTCCAGGCAGAAGAGCAAGGCTAAGAAAAAATGGTATATTGTTAATGATACTTTTCTACGGCAGTCTAAATTTTATTTCACAAAAAGTGGAATTATTTTTTTTTTACTTTTGAAACCCTTAAATGTTTATGTCTGTATAAAATTAAAAATGATATTTTGACGGAACTAGTTCTATCATATCTGGTATTTATATACTTCTTATATATGAACATCTCCATAAGTCTCCATTCCCAGTGAAAGACAAGTGGATTGCGGATATTGGTTCTATTACAGAAGATCAATGGTCTGAAATTGGGCTCCCTAAACTGGCCTCTTTAAGTGAAGCCAAGTGGTTTTCTCAACTCATGTTTTTACATAGAGCATATAAGACTCCCATTCTTTTACATATATTTGGTATAAGAGCAGACTCCCATTGTCCAAGATGCGACAAAGAAGATGCAGGACTACTCCATATGATCTGGGAATGAATTCTGGAATGAAGTTCTAACAATTATTCTCAAGGTCCATGAGATTTCAGTTCCCCCTGATCCGATTCACTGTGTTCTAGGCTATCTTAGCGATGTAGTCTTTGCACACAGCCAGCCAGTATCTTCTCTACTCTGCACTGAAGAGGGACAAAAATCCCGAAACAGCGTTGTCTGTAGATGAGAGATACTGGCTTGGCTAAAAAATCCTTTTTGCTTTCTCAAGACTCGGTGGGTCAAAAGCAAATTGAGGATTTGTTACAACCAACAGAGGGCGCTGTGGGCTTCTCAGCCCCTTTCCCATAATGCCTTGTGATATGCAGATGCTAAGTAGAGGGCGAAAAAGGCAAAACAAAAACTCTACAAGCTGTTCGTTCGGTGCTCTCCTTAAGGAGAGATCTTCCCCTACTGAGCTTCCCGATGCCTCCCACACAGCCAGCCAGTATCTTCTCTACTCTGCGCTGAAGAGGGACAAAAATCCCGAAACAGCGTTGTCTGTAGATTAGAGATACTGGCTTGGCTAAAAAAATCTTTTTGCTTTCTCAAGACTCGGTGGGTCAAAAGCAAATTGAGGATTTGTTACAACCAACAGAGGGCGCTGTGGGCTTCTCAGCCCCTTTCCCATAATGCCTTGTGATTTGAAATTCCTAAACATATAAGTATTACTTGTATGCTATACATGGCTAGAAAGCTTATTGATCAGAGATGGATTCAATCATCTCCTCCCACTGCTACAGAGTACATAAACAACCTGAACAACATCATTAGGTTGGAAAAGGCTTTAAGAAAAGCGCTCAATACATTTGAAAATATATGGGGATCATGGCTTAATACTCCAGGACTTCATTCCTTCATCTTGTTGTTAGACCGGGTTTTGGCTGCTATGTGTCCCTTGTGAATTTAATCCTTATATTGCTCTTTACATACCCCTACTCCATGCTCTCTTGCCCTAATTTCCATCCATTTTCTCTGAATTGGAAACAGCACATCACTACCATGTCATGCTAGATATAAAAACATTTCTGAGACAATCAGTTTTCCTTCTAGGCCTTCCTTCCATCTTCATGCAATGCTAGTAGCCTTCAATGTAAAGCTTTGATGTATCATTGTTAATGTACTTGATTTGTACATGTTTTCCTTTATTACCCGTACATGAGGTGCATGGCAGATTCTATGTTATAAAATTACTTTTTGTCTTATTTAAAAAAAGTATTTTTAAATAAATATTATCTGATTTTAAAAAATATATGATATTTTGATGGCTGAAATATTAATGAATAACATCAGTATCTCCATCATTTACTGGGACAGACCAGGAGAAGGTCTGTTCTGTTTCTACATAACTTAGAGCAGGTATCCTCAAACTGCGGCCCTCCAGCTGTTGGGAAACTACAACTCCCATCATGCATTTATATCATCTATAACAGTAGGAATGATGGGAGTTGTAGTTTCCCAACAGCTGGAGGGCCGCAGTTTGAGGATGCCTGAGTTAGAGGGAGATACATGGAGGCAGCACTGTGTCTACACAATGGATAGAAACAGGAAGCAGTACTATTTGTGTGTATATAACCTAAAAGGAGAGACATGGAGACAGTATTGGCTGTGAGTACATTACTGACAGGAAAAGAGATGGGGCAGTACTGTATGTGTATTAGACTGAAATGGAAAGACATGAAGGCAGTACTATCTGTGTGCACACAACTGAATAGAAATATATGGAAGTGTACATGAAAGAGACACAGTTAGGCGATCTTTGCAGACGATACAAAGCTCTGTAAAGTAATCAACACAATAGAGGATAATATGTTAGTACAAAGGGATCTGGATAAGTTGGAGGCCTGGGCAGGGAAATGGCTGATGAGGTTTAACACAGATAAATGCAAGGTTATGCACATGGGGAAGAGAAATCCATTACATGATTACATGTTAAATGGAAAAACACTGGGTAAAAGTGACATGGAGAAGGACTTGGGAATCCTGGTGGACAGTAAACTTAATTGTAGCAGCCAGTGTCAGACAGCAGCTGCCAAGGCAAAGGCAAATAGGATCATGGGGTGCATTAAAAGAGGCATAGATGCATATGATGAGAACATTATTCTCCCATTATACAAGTCACTGGTTAGACCACACATGGAATATTGTGTACAGTTTTGGGCACCAGTGCACAGGAAAGACATTGTAGAGCTTGAACAGGTACAAAGGCGGCAACAAAAATAATAAAAGGACTGGGTGGACTACAGTACCCAGAAAGATTAGCAAGATTAGGGTTATTTAGTTTAGAGAAAAGACGGCTTCGGGGGGACATAATAAATATGTTTAAATACATCAAAGGTCAATATAGAGATCTCTCCCAAGATTTATTTATACCCAGGGCTATATCTAGAACAAGGGGGCATCCTATACGTCTTGAGGAACAAAAGTTTCTACAAAAACATAGAAAGGGATTCTTTACTGTTAGAGCAGTAAGACTGTGGAACTCTCTGCCAGAGGAACTTGTCATCGTGAATTCACTAACAGAGTTGGATGCATTTCTGGAGCGTAATAATATAACAAGTTATAGCGTCTAGGATTCTGGAGAGGGGTCGTTGATCCAGGGATTTTTCCGATTGCCAGATTGGAGTCAGGAAGGAATTTTTCCCTAAAATGAGGACAATTGGCTTCTACCTCATTGGGGGTTTTTGCCTTCCTCTGGATCAACACCTTAGCACAACAGGCTGAACTGGATGGACGTCTCATCTTTTTTCGGCCTTACAAACTATAAAACTAGGTGGTACTCTCTGTGCGTGCATAGCTGAAAGGGAGTGATATAGAGGTGGTTCTAGCGGTGTTTATATAACTATAGGAGAGACATGGATGTGATACAAATCTATGAGTGCATTACTTAAAGGGAGGGATATAGAAGTGGTTCTAGTTGTGTGTATATAAAAGGGAGAGACATGGAGGCAGTACTATCTGTGTGTGTATAACTGAAATGGAGGGATATGGGTCAGGTTCTAGCTGTGTGTAAATACTGTCAATGAGTTGCTGCAAGCCAACCATCCCCAGCAACTTTAAGGGCAAATTCTTGTACTAAATATAATTATAAAGGCATCACCACTCACATCCATGGTTATAACATGGAGATTTTTGTTTAATTTATTTGATAAATGATAAAGTTGCTAAAGAATTGATAAAGAATTTAGCAGCTGTGACCTGCACCTATTTGGAAGCAGCCCAGTTTTCTGTATTTATCAAAGAAGTGGCTGACTCTACGTGTGGCTGCTTTCCATTGAAATGAATGGACGATCACTATGTGTAAGAATATCAGAGACGCTCCTTCTAAGTGTAACTAACTCCTATTTATTCAGTACTAAAGAACTGTGTGTGACTGCCTCTCAATAAGAACAAGCTGCTGATGCCTCACAGATCTGACCTGTTAAAACAGCCCTCTAGGTATCTATATGCAATGAATTTGTTATTGACAATGTCACCTTTTGTTCTTCAAAGAACTTTCCATCCCGGTGAAGCTTCCGGAGCTGTGAAAACAGAGTAACAACAAATTAGAGTAGAACAGACATAACTGGCACCTTAACTTAAAGGGAACCTGTCACATAGGTTGTGCCCCCCTTGCTGAGGACAGCACAAGCTAGTGACAGACCGGCTGTTTCCAGCGCTGTGCCCCTAATTGTGTAAGATGCAGCAGTTTTAGAGCATTTACCCCTCAAATCTTATTCATGAGCAGGTGTTAGCTCCACCCACAAAAGGCTAGCTCCGCCCACTGACCGTTATTCACATGTTTCTACCTCTTCAAAGTAATAGGTTTATCAATTGAGGTGGGCAGGGCTAGCCTTATATGGGCAGGGTTTGAAAAAACTGACCCCTTAAAGGGACTCTTCGAATGACTCTTCTTGCTGAAAACTGCAGATTTGAGCATTAAATACATGAAAACTACAGAAATCATACAGAATAAGGGCACAGTGCTGGAAAAGAGGTCTGATACTACCTTGTTCTGTCCTCAGCCAGGGGGGCAAAACTATGTGACGGTTCTCTTTAAAGGAGTGGTCTCCTACAGATTTTTCATAGGATGCATGAATAAAATTTACTCTGTCACTTCCTGGTTCAGACGGGACTGTAATTGCATACAGCTCTGTGGTGTATTCCAACTCTGTGTTTTCATTTGCTGATTAGTTTCAAAAGCTTCTCAAAAATTTGCTAGCAGGACTTTTTATTTTGATCCCTCAATAAAAGCCCTAATTAGTGCTGTTTACTTTAGATAAATCAAGTTTTTTTATTGTCCAGCAGCACAGAGGCTTCCGCGACCTGTGTGATGACCTCAATAACTGCTATCGCATAGAACAAACAGCAGGGGGGAGAGATGTTTACAGGTCGGTTACTGAGGGAACTGAAATAGCCAGGGAGGTGATTAATTCACTTGTATCTCCTTAACAAAAACAGATGAACAAAGTAATATATCTGGAAAATGTCTTTATTTTGTGTTCCCTACAATTTGAAAGCTATTCTTTGTAGCGAAACAACCCCTTTAAACAATATATTTCACGTGCCATTTCACAGAATTGCCAGCTTTTAAATACTATGCATTTTTTTTTTATTTCAGAAGTATAACCTCACAATGGGCCATGCAATTTTCTTAAACAAAACCGCCTGACCTCACTACTATATTGGCTCACATGATTCTCTGTCTGCTGCTAATGTAACAAATACAGTAAATTAATTGGCTTACGTGCTATGGACACATTTGCACTGAATATTTTTATTATTCATTTGATTCCTAACTGCAAGCTTAAGAAACTTTTTAGTTTAAAAAAACAACAACTTTCTATTCTGCTGCTGCAGGGCCTGTGTAACTCCTTTATTTAGCTGGCTGTGCTGCTGCTTTTGACATAGATCTAATAACACACTGCTCTTGCCTGTTTTGGCTTGCTCTCCTTTTCCTCTACACCCAGTGTCAGATGTTGTGAATTGCAGATTGTAAAGAGGAAGGGAAGCAGCCAGGTCACCAGGGAGGGCAGATCACATAAGCTGTACTGTGTGAGACTATAGATAGAGGAGAGCAGGTAGCCAATAGCCTGAAGAGGGAGAGGGTTAAACATGTGTGCTGTGTAGACATGTAGAGAGAAAGAAGAGCACACATTTCAGATTCTGGTGGGAAGTGGGGGACATGACATGAACACAAGGAAGAAGAGATCCCTCATGAGTTGCTAGAGATGAAGCAGTGCTGATACATGACAGCAAGTGAAGACAGCCGCATCTGGGACACACAGACCTCGAATTCAGCATGTATAACATAGAAGAATATCAAATCAATAAAGGAGTTGGAGCCTAAACTCTAAAACGTTCCAAATCAATGTAACCACTAACATACAAATATTTTGTTACATGTCAAAGGTCTCCAGAACCTTTAATCACATTACAGTTATTGTTCATGTTTGTGGATAACATCTCTAAAAGCAATTTCAAAGTTGCGGTGTTTGAAGTTATTTGGAATGCCACCTAGTGGTCAAACAACATAAATTAATAGGGTTATCCTTTTGAATGAATAGACAAATTATGAGGCAGCATGGTGGCTCGGCGGTTAGCATTGTTGTCTTGTAGCACTGTAATTCTGAGTTAAAGTCCAACCAAGGATAATACCCGTCATGTTGGTTTCCTGGGTACTCCTGTTTCTTTTTACACTTCAAAAACATGCTAATAGGTTAATTTGGTTCCCACGAGTCCTAGACTATGAGCCTCATTGGGGACAAGGACTGATGTGATGCTCTGACCAGCGCTGAAGAATGTGTTGATGCTAAATAAGTAGTATATAAAGTACCTTTCAAACTTGTATCACTTATGGTGCCCTGCAGTGGTTAAACAAGATTAATGTATAGAAATATGAAAGAGTACCCATCCTGACCCCTGTCTACCACCAAATGTGTGTAGAATGGACACATGAGCATTAGAAATGTACGATGCAATGGGAAAAGGTGGCTTAGTTTAATAAATTACTGGTTGTTTAACATCATTTAGACCAGGGGTCCCCAACCACCAGTACCTGTCGGCCCTGAGCTCCAAATGATGTTGACCTCCTGTTGACTTCATAAGTCCAGGGAGTCGGCAACTACTCTGCACGGCCATTTTAAGATGACTGTGTAAAGATAGCAGCTGCACACATAGTGTGCATCTGCTTCGCCAGTGGGAAAGCAGGGATGGTTCATTACCGTCCCTGCTTTCCCAATCATTGTATGTACAGCATTTAATGAGCGCTGAATATACGCAACAGCAGCACAGGGGGTGTGATGCAGCAGTGTCTTCACACCCCCTGCGCCGCTGGGTCTCACCAGACACTAGCTCCTGGAGCTAGCAGCTCAGCAGGGGATCAGAAAGAAGTGGCTAATTATTTTTTTTTATTAGCCTGCCTGTTTACCTACAGGGGTATGTGACTAGCTATAGGGGGCATGTAATTACCTACTGGTGGCTTATATATGACTAGCAACAAGGGGCATATATGTGACTAGCTTTTGGGGGCATTTAATTTACCCTGAGGGGGAAATATATGTGATAGTACGGGGGGGGTATGTTTTTTTCTAAAAGGGGGCATATACACTCACCGGCCCCTTAATTAGGTACACCTGCCCAACTGCTCGTTAACACTTAAATTTTTTAATCAGCCAAAACACATGGCGGCCAAAACAGGATTTAAAGGGATGTAGAATTTGGGCAAAACAATCTCCCGCAGTTCAAAAGAGCATCAGTATGGGGACGAAAAGGGGATTTTAGTGCCTTTGAACGTTTTGGATGGTTTGGTGCCAGAAAGGGTGGTTTTGAGTATTTCGAAAATTTCTGTTTTCCCCGGGATTTTTTAGCAAAACCCATCCTAGGGTTTAAGAGAAAGGTCCGGAAAAAAGAAAAAAAAATCCAGTGAAACGGCAGTCCCGTGGGGGGGAAATGGGGTTTTGATGCCCGAGGTCAAAGGGGGAATGGGCAGGGGTGGTTCGAGCTGGGTTGGAAAAGGCAACAAATGAAACAAATAAACCACCCCCTTACAACCAAGGTAGGGAGAAAAAGCATCTCTGAAAAAACAGTCGGCGAAAATTTTAGGCAGAAAGGGTAAGCAGCGAAAAACCACAAACCCGGGGGCCACTCCTTTCAAACAAAGGAAAAAGGAAACTGAGGCTCCCAAATTTTCCCAAAAGGGGTTTATCGAAATTTTGGGCAGTTTTTGGGAAAATTGGATTAAAATTGCCCGGTCTTTGAGTCGGGTTTCTGCTGCGACATTCGGATGGGAGGGTAAAAAATTTGGGTCAACAAATGAAAACATGGATCCAAACCTGCCTTTTTATCAAAAATTTTAGGGTGGTGGTGGTGGTGTCATGGTGTGGGGGAAAATTTTTTTTGGCACTCTTTGGGCCCCTTTTGGGAAAAATTGGCATCGTTGGGAAAAACCTTTTGGAATCTATGCCCCGAAGAATTGGGCAAATTTTTTGAGGCCAAAAGGGGGGAAACCCCTTTTCTAGTTTGGTTTTACCCAATTAAGTGGCCGGGTTTTGGGGTATGTTTATTTCCAACAGGCGGTTTGTAAATTACCCTTTAGGGGGCTATAGGGGACTACGAAGGAAGCACCAAATTGTATGGGATAATTTCAAAAAAGTATTTTTATACATAACATCACGCCGGTCTACGTTGGACACAGGTGAGTTTTTTTCCTTTTTACTAATGAGGCCCTACCTAGCTGGGGCCTACCAATTTACCTGGGGCCTATCTACCTACCTAACTGGGGCATACCTACCTAACTTGGGTTTACCTTTCCCTCCTAAAATATTTAATTTGGGGCCTATTACCCCAAAATAGGGCCTACCAAACCCTTTCCCGAGGCCTACCAACCATCCTTCCTTCTTGGGGCCTACAAACCTACCTAACTGGGTCTTACCAACCTACCTGGGGTCTACCAACCGACCATAAGCCTACCTACCTGGTTCCTTCGTTCCTCCCCACCATCTTAGGAGACTGTGCCTTTAAGCTATGGCCTGTACCCACTCACCCATCCCTTGTACTGAGGGGCAGTTAGGGAGATGTTGGAAAAACGAGGATTCTAAGATATTTTTGTGCAAATGGTGCAGGATGAGTAGTGGCCAGTAGAAATCATCATGGTGTTCTGGACTGGAGGCAGAAGAAAAGGAAAAGTGAAAAACTCATCATAAAAGATGTTAGCTGTGAGACCCTGGATGTGACTGCACTGCAATCACTTATATGTCTGCAGAGCGCTGTGTACACGAGTATCTACATCTATACGGTATAGTATAGGGATATTATTCAGTCACAATGTGGTGGTAAGTTGTGGTCATGTTCTGGTGGTATATTTGGGTTATTGGTAATGTTGGTCTTGGTATAGTGGGATTTGTTTGGTAGCAGCATGATGGTGATATATATGGTGAGATATTTGCTCCTTGTATTAAATAGTAACTACGTGACTGTTATTAAGAGGTACTGGTGGTCGGCAGGGGGAGGTAGTCAGTAACCAAGAGAAACTTGTGTGCACTAAGGGGAGATAAAATCTGCCTGGTCTCCTGAACCAAGAAAAATCAAAACAGCAAATTATTTGGTAATAGTTTTCAGTTACCTTTCCCTACATGTTAAAAGCTAATCAATTTGGTGAGAAACCCCCTTTACAAGGTTCTCCAACTTATTTTTATATTTTCTAAATAGGATACTGCTGCCTTTTTAAAATAAAAAAAAAACAATGTATACACATCTCTGGTCTCACCTGGGATCCAGCGCTGCGCTCACCCTCCACCAGTAACGTGCCATTGGCTGACATCACTGTTCAGAAGTGCTCCAAACGTTGTTGTCAGCCAATGGCGTGTGATCACTGCAGCCAATCAGCGGCTGCAACGGTGATATCCCTTTAGACGGAAGACCAGAAAATAACAGAAGAATGGAAGAGTGCGAGTGTGGCGCAGCTCTGGATACTAGGTGAGAGCTTAGAGGAGTAGAAGTGTTTTTTTTTAATTTTTAAAATGCAGCAGTATCCTATTTATCCAGTATCCTATTTAGAAAATAAAAAATACATTGAAGAACCCCTTTAAAATTCTCATTACAATTTCAAGTAACTTATCTCTGTACAATGGAAAATTGGAGGAAATCATAAACTTATCATAATCATCATGGTAAACTTATCATTACATTTTCAGATAGGCATGACCCACATACAAATCTCTGGTTGGAACCAACTCTTGGTGCCAGTGCTGCATGGTGCCACACTATCCATCTACAGCAAGGAAAGTCAAGCACTGAATGTTTCTTACGCGTTTCTTGTAGTAAATTCGCCACTTGTTATACTCCTTCATCACCACTTCTATTCTTCGTTTCCAGTAGTTCCCCTCCAGCACCACAGCCTGTAAACCGAGCATAAAATACAACTGTGTTTACACACGCCAGGATAATTGGTACATGATGACCGGTAGGTTAGTTACTGATTTACACACGGCATATGCCTCAGTCTACTTTGTAACATGTCCAACTCGAGGATCTTACCTCGGGTTTACGGTGGTCGATCCCTTCTACTCCATCCAGTGGGGTCACAAACCCACATACTGGGGTTTTCCTTTTTTCAATATCTAGAACGTAACAAGACATTTATTGTTACACTCCTAGTTTTGAGTTTTCTTCTTAATATAAGAACAAATTCATGCATAGTAAATGCCGTTTTAGAAATCTTAGTTGTTTGTAGATTGTGGATTTAAAGCAAATTTCCAATAATTGATGAGAGATGTGCATCAGGATATACCAATGAATTATTTGGTTTTTTATCAGTTGTATATTTTACCATATTCTTAGTGGATTTCTCCCTAATGTCCAGGGCTGTGGAGTCGGAGGCTACTTTGCAGGAGTTGTCATAAAAGGGACCGACTGACTCCCAAAGTATATAATAACTTCGTCCAGTTAGTTCGATGCAGTGCAAAGAGAAGAGGAATTGGTTCCGGCCAGTGCTACTGCTCCCATATCTTCAGCCTCATCACATGAGGAGTGTAACTGAAGACATGGAGCAGGTAAAAGCGACTGCCCCAGGGGAAAAGATTCCGCTCCCAGGGCAAACAGATTTCAGCAAAATTTTTTCACCTGTTTTCAAAGAAGTAGAAGAGTTCAACCATTCATCTACAATGACTGTTGTTGACGCAATTCCTTTATACCCTGACATTGTTGGAGATGTTGCCCCTGTGGTCACCGCTTTGCCCCCAACCTAAGTTAGTGTAGAGAGGCCGTTCTCTAGCCTGGAAATAATGAGATCAGATGTGAGGTCATGTATGCAGGATCTGATGGGGGCAATACTATTTCTCAGAACAAATTCAGAGACTCCACAAATGTTCCTGCAGGGTTTTGCATATTTACATTTTTTTTTTGTGTGTTCTAAAGTCATATGCAACAAATATATTTTACACTGACAAGCAAAAGGGTAACAATGTTTTGAATTTGTGACTTTCAGGCTCCATATCTCACCATCCACTACAGCTTTGTACATGAGGCTACTGTAATTTTCTATAGAGTCATCTTACCTATCTTATACATAACTTTGACTTGCAAGTATTTAGCATCTGCTTAGTTCTGCAGATTCTTTCCTGTAACTGAACTGTTACTGTTTTGCTCCTAAAAATCAAAATGTTAATTTTTATTATTTTGTTAGCATTTGGGAAATCTACTCTTTGGTTTTCTATACTGCCTGAATCCTTCTGGGCTCTGCTATCAAATTCAAGCATATCTTGACCAAAATCTGATCCCGGGTCTCTTCTACGCATTCCCAATGTTGGTACAGACTGGACTTGGATACAAATACAGCTTTTTCTAAAACTCAAGCCAGAAGTGTTCAAAAGATCAAAACATTGTTACCCTTTTGCTTGTCAGTGTCTGTTCTACCTAAATAGCTTGATAATTGTATCATAAGGTGATAAACAGCCTGATGTTACCATTTTACTACAGTCAAGTTATTACTTAAACATGCGCCAAGTGTGAGGGAGTCAGGAGTCGGAGGTTTGGGAAATTGACGAGTCGGAGTTGGGGCTTTGGCTTGCCGACTCCACAGCCCTGCTAATGTCAGCTACTGAAGAAAACGGAAACCCTAAAATGCAACTTTATCCATTTCGAGCTCTCATGATGCAGGTGTATTGGTATTACCTCTATGTAAGAGAATGCATTATCTTGTGCACAAATGTAAATAGCCACAGAAAGGGCAGGGATGTAACTGTGGGGACAACATGTTCAAAACTGATAGGAGTTGGAACAAGGGAATATATTTAGCTTTTACACATGGATGGATGACAAGATTTACCTCCCATAATGGATGACTATGGCAACTTCCAGTCCTTTGGTACAGATGGACAAATTGAAAGCATAAGGGACGATAGGTATGTTTTTTGGCGCCCAGGCGCAATTTTTTTTGTGCACATTTGTACCATAAAATGCACCTGAATCTATGAAACTGCTCTATTGCATGTCATAGATTTAGTACTTTCTAGCTACAAAGACACTTCTGGCTCAGGTAAACCACTTTTAAAGTGGTTTACCTGTTCCAGCAGTAATGAGCCTGGATTTACCGTACTAAAGCTATAAATGTGTAGCTTCGTACGGCTGTAGTGCGACATGTCTCCAGCACGCCCCCCAATCTCAGGTGTATTACATAGTGCTGCCGGCGCTCTGTAATGCGCTTAATACTGGAGTACACCTGTTGAGAAACAGAGCGAACAGCGCTGCACTAGTCTTCGGGCAGAAAAGACGCAAGACTATTGGCGTAGCCTTGAAAATACATGTCGCTCATAGTGCTGTTGTAATCAAATAGCGGCTTTTTCGCAGCTATAATGACAATAATTAGCCACTGTAAATTAAGATCAAGAAAAATTAATCCAGCAATGACTAGAATTTAGCTGTAGCCCCATTATTATTTATTCTGAAATAATACCACTCTGTTGGAAAAGAAAGACTTCTACAATTTTAACACTGTTTAACAAAATTAACAAAGAACAGAACACAGCACCAATTCCCATTGTGAGAAAACCTGTTTAAAGGGATTGTCCAGTTTACTGTAGAAAACACATTTTCACATCGCCTGTTAGAGAGTTCTGAACTAATGAAGAGCCTGTTCAGGTTCATCAACACTGGGTCTGAGTGGAGAATTGTTACAAAGAGTGTCTCTTGCTCTGGAGGACCTTTTCTGCCCTGCATTGCACAGACAACCCATTCCTTTGAATGAGCACCGTGTAATGGTGAATTTTGAGCACCGTGTAATGATGAATTTTTTTCAGTTAAAAGGGTGTTTCCATCTCAAACATTAATAACATATTGACAGGACATGCCATCAAAGTGTGATAGGTGCGAGTCCCACCAGCATCTATCTATAATGGACCCCCAAAACTTCCCATTCTGAAAGGAGGAGTGGCTGTGCTTGAGCGATCACTCTTCATTCATTTTACTAGGCGTTCTAAGTACAACCCAATGCAACCACTTGGCTGTATTTGGAACTACCATTGAAATGAATGGACAGTGAATGTGCAAGCAGATCCACTTCTCCTTTAGAACAGCGAGTTTCAGGGGGCTTGTTCTGGAGATAGCAGACTTGTAGGCATATCCGATAGATAATGTGATGACCAAATCTCCTTAAGCACCACCTGAGCCCACTAAGCTGCAGCATCTAACTAACCTTGCTGGGAGCTAACAAGACAAGCCGGGGTCTATGAAGTTTTTTAGAGAAAATAAAAAATTCTGGTTATAGGGGGTTGGCCGGTTCTAAAAAAAAACAAAAAAAAAAAGTGAGCCATGATGATGAGTGAAATAAAAAAAAATAGAAGACTCACCTTTCCAACTGGCTCTGTTCCCGTGATGAGCCCTGGTATCAGGGTGTCTGTTGATAGCAACACACTGAACAGCATGTGACTATAGTGGTACCATGTCTTTCAAACAGGAACACCGGTACAATATACGTTCAAACAGGAAGAAAATGTGATGTCAGTCAGGAGCAGTGGGACTGGAGCCCATTGGAAAAGTGTTTTTTATTTTTTTTCTATTTCAGACCCTCCCTGGCCCACTACAATGTTTTTTTGTTTTTTTTTACAACCATCCAATCTCCATATCGCAAACCAGATTACACAAGCCTTCACATAGCCTCATGTTTTACTTACACTGTAAGTACCAAGCTCTCCAGATGGCATTATTCAGACGGATCTTATCTCTCCATAACAGTCTCAAGCCCTTGAAATTCTTCCACTTGGGAGATACCAGTTTGCCACTGAAAATAATCAACAACATGATATATGAGTTTAGTATTTCATTCACCTTTTGGGGCTCACAGTGTAAATACAATGAAATAGCACAACTAAATCAACTGTTTAGTTCAAGCGAATGAGCAAATAAACCATAGTTAAGAAAAAAAATAAACATAGTTGACAGAAAAAAACGTTTGACTCAGAATATATATATTTTTAAAAGATCATAACATTTTATGAGGCAACATGCTATTTTAGGACTCAAAATTTGAAGTATCTGAAGTTCACTTAAGACAAGGATTGATAATATGAAAGATGGCTGCATACCTTCAATAACTGTCCTCGTCACCATATATATGCACTCTCATTTTGGCAGAGCTTGCATGTGTTCTTTATGGGAAAAGGTAAGAAAGCTTCTGCCATACACCTCTAGTGGTGACTTATGTCTAAGGCAAACAAAAAGACTAAGCAGTAAAATTGAACATGCTAAATCCTTTTTTGCCTTAGAATCAGAGAGTCAGGAGGTCCCATAGACATCAGCCTTTGAGTCTCTCTGAAATAGGCAGGTCTGGCTGACTTTTCTCCAATGTGTATGATGACCTTTACAACGAGAAAAATATACTAAATCACTGGTATGTTTACATAAGTGCTGCATCCGGACATAGGAGCAATATCAAGAACCGTGTACAAACCCATTAAACTACTTGCCACTGCTGTGGCAACGTGAAAGTAGTCTGTACAATTTCAGACCGCTGAACAAATCTGTTTTAACATTGATGGCTAATTTGTAAGCATAGATGTCACATTAAAAAAAAAAAAAAAAAAATCCCATCTAGTTATATATATATATATATTTTTTTTTTTATGTATAAATCAGGGCTGTGGAGTCAGTAAGCCAAAACATGGCGCATGTTTAAGTGATAACTTTACTGTAGTAAAGTGGTAACATCAGGCTCTTTATCACCTTATGATACAATAATCAAGCTATTTAGGTAGAACAGACACCAAGAAAAATAGTAACAATGTTTTGAACTTTGACTTTAAGGCTTCATATCTCACCATCCACTGCAGCTTTGAACGTGAGACAACAATCATTTTACCTATCTTATACATAAAATTGACTTGCAAGTATTTAGCATCTGCTTAGTTCTGCAGATTCTCTCCTGTAACTGCATTGTTACTGTTTTGCTCCTAAAAAATCAAAATATTAATTTTTATTATTTTGTTAGTATTTGGGAAATCCACCTTTGGCTTTCAGCACTGCCTGAATCCTTCTGGGCTCTGAATCAGATTCAAGGAGGTCTTGACCAAAATCTGATCCCAGGTCTCTTCTACACGTTCTCAATGTTGGTGCAGACTGGACTGTATGCTTCGGGTCGTTGTCCTGCTGGAACACTATGTCGTCCTTTTCATACCCATAGTACTCGAGTGTATGAAGTAACTCATCTTGTAGGACACTCACATATAGCTCAGCATTGAGATCAACATCGATCCTGGTCAAGTATCCAACATCTTTAGCTGTGAAACATCCCCATATCCTCAGGCTTCCTCCACCGAACTTGACAGTTATTGCGCCGCAACTGATAAACCTTGTGATGAGCCGACTTGTTGACTCTGATATTTTGCCTACACGTCCACCTCTTGGCTTTGGAATGGATGGACTTCATTTCATATTCTTCCAGCTGTCATGGCCGCACATGATGCAGTTTGGAAACTTTATTGGTCCGGAGACTGCTATCGATGAGCTGGATGATGCCGTTTCTCTTTTCTTGGAAAATCATCTTCATGGCTGCTCAAACCAGTGACCTTCACTTGGGAATCAGCCTAATAACACATTGCGTGATTAGGGAACAGGTTGTAATTTGTAACATACAAGAAGAAAAAGTTGTTCCACCACCAGGAGCAAAACAGTAACAATGCAGTGACATGACAAGAATCTGCAGAACTAAGCATATGCTAAATAGTTGCAGGTCAAAGTTATGTATAAGAAAGCCAAGATTGTCTATAAAATGATGGAAGCCTCATGTTGAAAGCTGTAGTGGATGGTGAGATATGGAGCCTGACCGTCCAAAGTTCCAAACCCTTTCCCCCTTCACTTGTCAGTGTAAGCTCTATGTATTGGATATGACTTTAGAACCCAAAACAAAATTTAAATATGCAAAATTCTGCAATAGGTGGGGAAAAAACTGTTTTTTCCCCACCTAAATAACATTTGTGGAGTCTGAATTTGTTCTGAGAATTATTATCAACTCCATCAGATCCTTCATAGATGAACTAAAATCTGACTACCCAGGCTACGGAACGGCCTCTCTACACTAACTTGGGTTGGTGGCACATAGGCAACATCTCTAACAATGTCAGAGTATAAAGGAACTGCCTCAGCCACAGTCAGTTCTGATGAATGGTTGAACTCTTCTACTTGTTTGAGAGCAAATGAAAAAGGTTGTTGAAATCTGGTCAATCTGTTTCCTATGGGGGCTTAATCTTTTCCCCTGTGGCAATGCTTTGCCTGCTCCATGTCATCCAAATACTTATCAAAATTAAACTTCTCTGGGAGCAGTAGCACTGGCAAGACCCAATTCCTCTTGCTCTTGGAACTGCTTTGAACAAACTGTACCAATTTATTATATGTTTTAGGAGTCAGGGTCGATTCATTTTATAACAACTCCAACTCCACAGCCCTGATATAAAAACAATTAAAAAAATGACCATAACTGGTATTGCTGCATCAGTAAAATAAACAATGCCAGAATTATGAGTTTCAGCCACCTCACATACAACAAAAGAAGTGGTCACTCAATATTGTATTAAATTCATGTGAAGCCGAAACAACACCCGATCCCACAGCAAAGGTTTACAGTCCGTTTTACAGACGGTTTTTGGATTTGAAAACCATCTGAAAAGCGAATGTCAACCTTTTACATCGATTTAAATAGAAAATCCGTTCAGCAGTCCACACTGAATGAATTTTTCCCCGGACAGTTTTTGACACCACCAGCAGTCCGAAAAACTTAGAACATGTTCATTCTTCCACCCAGTTTTCGGGCAGACCATGAACATACGGGTTTGAAGGGGGGACGTCTTGAATCCGCAGACAAAAGCCGTGCCCCTGAGTGCCAAAAAAAATTTAAAATACCGGTCGGAAAAGCCGACTGGTATTTTGTCTTTGACGTGTAAACGCACCCTTTGAGCATTTAAAAAAACTCATGCAAACAAAAACAAGAATGTGAATGGGCAAATTCAATTCTATTCATCTGCACTACATATTTATACACAAATTAATCACAAGAACAATGTAGAATCATGTAATCAACATCTCATAAACTAGAGCTGCTGGAACAAAATGGAAGGTATATTTAGACTCCGCAGCATTCAAATGCCCAGAATAAGGTCAAAATTTCTAGGCACCACAATAATTTTTTCTTTGTTCCCCAGTGTTATCATGCTGCAAAAACAAGTCCTCATACTGCTCCATCAACGGAAAAATAAAAGTTATGAGTCTCAGAAAATGGAAACACAAAGCAAGTTGCACTTTTTAAAAGCAAAGAATACCCAAAAAATTGTATCCAATAAAATAGTGTAGAAATGTTAAAACAACACTTTATTAGATCTTATTATAAACAATAAAAAAAAAAAATTATATATATATATTATATATATATATATTATATATATATATATATATATATATATATAGACAAAATCACACCCAAATAAAAAATATATGCCGAGCTAATCCCACTGAAACATAATGCTATACATCATATAGGTGATAACAGTATCCGCTGACCCGTGATGATGTATTGAACTGATGTTTTTGTATTTATTTATGTGATGTTTTGATACTGTTATCACCTGTATGATGTATAGTATTATGTTTCAATGGGATTAGCTCTGCATATATTTTTTATTTGGGTGTGATTTTGTCTGTTATTGTTATATATATATTTTTTTATTGTTTATAATAAGATCTAAAAGTATTGTTTTTACATTTCTACACTATTATATTGGATACAATTTTTGTTGGTATTCTTTGTATTGATAGTATCCATTCTCCTTGCTTGGCCCTTGTATTTATAGGTTTACTACTTTTTAAAAGCAGTAAAACATAACAAAAATGATAGATATTATTGCTGTAAATTGTTAAATTACACAATGACCTCCGTCATAAAACATTTCCATTTTAACCCACTTAAAAACTATGTATGGTATATTTAGAATTACCATATAACTATATTATATGGAACATTATATGGTGCATTTTCGATACCACAAAACTCCTTTTCACCGTGGGCCACCACAGTATTGTGGTTGCCCTCAAAGGGCCATTGGAGGGTGACTACGTGTATTGGTAGGGCTGTCAGAGCTGTGCCAACGCTGTGTCTAAGCTCTCGGCAGCCATATAAAAGAGTGTGGAGGGCCAGATTCTGTCCTCGGACCTCGAGTTTGACACCTGTGTGTTAAAAGAACTGTATCACATTTATGGATTTTGGAATTGTGAATGAAAAAGAGGATAATGCTGTTCTCAAAAATCACAACATTAGGGGTTAAAAAACACCAACTATATAGAACTATTCCCAGCTTATAGTGACCAAACAGAAGATGTCCTAACCAAAAGAAATCTGTAAAAAATATATGTATCCTCTAAATTGCTGCCCAATGAGATAATGCCAGCCTAAACTGTTGTGGCTAATAACAAGCTTGAAGATTTCTACTTGTCATAGAGTCACTTTTAAACTTGGGGTGAATGCTATTTCACAGTTACAGTTATCAGCAGTCCGCTCTGCTTTCCTATCTTAGACCTGCATCTATTTCTCTCGGGTAACCATATTATCAAGACTTACATTTGGTTATGGTTTGCGCTAGGATTGGGGGTGATAACTATTATTTAATGGGTCCTCTGCAATTTCTTTTTGAAAGTATTATCTAAGTTTTTCTTGTTAATGATGACCAATCTTTGTAATAGATCTTTGGGGTTGGACTCTCAGTCCCCTTGCTAATCAGCTATTTAAGGCTTCATCTACACAGCAAAAGTAAAATACCATCAGATTCTGTTATAGAAACCGACCAGTATTTTACAATAGTTTTTAACCGTTTTTGATAGGATTTTGCGACCCACATAGAACAGTTCTATAATCCCGCGTTTTCCGGCGAATTATACAACATGTTCTAAGTTTTTTGCTCGGAATTAGGAACTGAAATCCGACCTTATAAAAACCAAGCTATGTAAAGACAGCTTGTATTTTCTATTGAGGTCTATGGGGATGGTTTACAGTAGGATCTTCTGCAGATTCTAAATACTAAATCCACATAAAATCTGACTGTAAACCAGAGCCGTGTAGATGTAGCCTAAGGCTATGTCTACATAGTATAGGACAAAAAAACTTGTTGAAAACCAAAAACTGGCAAACCGGCCAGTATTTGTCCTGTGCAGTGGGAACGCGCCCTAAGGCCATGTTCACACGGCTTAAAATGGCGCGTATTTCGGTCCGTAATTACGCGCCGAAGTGCGCCAATTACAGCCCGAAAACGGCCCATTCATTACGGTAATTCACAGTTCTCATAGAGAACTATGGATTATGTCTCCTCTCCCCGCTCGGCGAATCCGCCGGGCGGGGAGATAATTGACATGTGAATTACTAGCGGCGTATACGCGCCGCTGGCAATTCAAGTCAATGGGCCGGCGAAGTGCCGGCCCCCCGCTCACTCCCCCCGCTCCCGCCCCCGTCCACACGGCGTAATTGCGGGGCGTGATTACGTCCCGCAATTAAGCCGTGTGAACATAGCCTAAGAGTTAGGCCCCCACTGATTTAAGGATAGGTCATCAATTGTAAAACCTGGGAAAATACTTTCAATGTAGAAGAAATCTGGAGTATTGTAATTCTCTGTTTAGGATCAGTCTCTGTTTATTGAGTTTTGAGTCAAATATTTGCTCTTGGCGAAGTTCAGCAAACATGAAACATCCAAATATCTGCCAGGCTGAAGTATCCCTACACAAACAACAAGATCACCTCATTGTGCCCTGTGCATTCAGGAGTTGGTCTACATGCTCTGCTTCCATCAGATATGCCCTATGTAGGTATTTCAATACTACAATGTGAACAGAGCTGCTAGTATTCTCAAAGTTCATAACCTAGGGAGCTCATATCTGACCATAATCACACTATCGAATCTAGTTGTATGTAATTCTGACACCTTAGAAGGTCCTGTTCACTCATCACAGATACAAGGCTAGACCTTTTTTTTCCCTTATTAACTTAAAGGGGTTTTGCCACGATCTCATTTCATACCTCCTGCCTCCAGCTCTTCGTGCTCAGAAGGTGGCGTGTGTGATTTTTTAAAATTGCCTATCATGTGACCCAGCAGGATGACATCACCAGGCCTTTCCTCTCTGTAGTCAAAGAAAGGTCTGTTTATGTAAAGCATTGTGAGTAGCTGAGAGGTAAAGTTTTTGCCTCCAGGCACAAGGGTCCTAGGTTCAAATCCCTGCACGAACCAAACGTGTTTTTTTTTCTCTTCATCAATGCACAAACCTGATTGAGGTTTCTTTTTTATTTATTTGCACTGTTTGACTAATTACTAAGGAGTACAGAGGACGGGAGTAGAGTGACAGCACCCGGGGTTTGAACACTCAGTTGCTGCCTGAGAAGAGAGGTGATGTCTGAGCATGTGCGACTAGGAGTGAGGAGCTCTCAGCCATGGTCGTATCCCCTGGAGACGAGCTGTAAACAGCGGATCACTAAGAGAGCAGCTAAAACAAAAACGGTGCAGAATTTTTAATAATAATGAAAGGTGAAAATGTTTATTATTTTGTTTGCAAGCTTCCCACGTCAATTTTACTTCGTGGCAAAACCCCTTTAAAGAGGTTGTCTCACTACAACGATCACTTTTTATGTTCAAGATCTTACAAAAACAAGTCGCTTTGCAATATATGTTCATTAACAGTGTCCTACCTATTCCTAGATATCCCCTCTTGTATGGGCTGCATCAGCCTCAGGTCGCTATAGCTACAGACCTGTTCAATCTCACCTGATCGGCTGCCAACACTTGTTGCTACAGCTAAAGACCTGGCTTCGACTGCAGCCTAATGGAAGCCAGTAAACACCCCTGAATTCAAAATGAAACCAAGAAAAAAGGACTGAGGTAAGATGAATCAATGTAGTGAGACAACCTCTTTAAATAGGGAAAACCGTATCCAAGGCAAACTGTGTTAGAGTTATAACCAGTAGAAAGAGGGAGGCTGTAACTTTACTCTGTAGAAATCTAGTGAAACCACATCTAGTGTTCAGTTCAGGAGACATCACCTATAAAAAGACATTGAAAAAATAGAACAGGTCCAAAGATTGGTGGCAAAAATGGTGAAAGGTCTTAGCACAAGACGTAATAGCAGAGACTTACAAAGAACCTGTCACATAGTTTTTGCCCACCTTGCAGAGGACAGAACAAGCTAGTGACAGACCTGCTGTTTACAGCGCTGTGTCCCTTATTCTGTAAAATTCAGCAGTTTCAGAGCATTTAGGGCCACCTGTATGAAAACTGTCTAGGTCTAAAACTCACTTTGTTGCCCACAGCAACCAATCAGAGCGCCCCTCTCACTTCATATAGTGCTCTGAAAAATGAAAGGAGCGCTCTGGTTGCTATGGGCAACAAAGTGAATTTTAGACCTAGAAAATTTTCATATATGTGGCACCTAATGCTCAAATCTGGCAGTTTGCAGCCTGTTCTGCCAGAGAAGCGTCCACTGAATTCATGAGCAGGTGTAGCCCAGAGCTAGCCCACCCACCTCCTAGTTAGTCACAGGTTTCCACCTATTCAAACAAAAAGGTTGGATCAGCTATGAGTGGGTGGGCAGGATTAACACCTGCTCATGAATTAAGTGGCCTTTTTTCTGGCAGAACAGGCTGAAAACTGCAAGATTTCAGCATTAAATGATCTGAAACTAAAGTATTTTACAGAATAAGGGACACAGTGCTGGTAACAGCATGTCTGTTACTAGCTTGTGCTGCTCTCAGTAAGGGGGGCATAAACTGTGATCGTTTCCCTTTAAAGAACTTACTTAATATAACATGGAGAAAAAAAGGTAAAGTAGGGTATCTGATCAAAACCATTAGGGTATGTTCAAACGATGTACTGCGGCGCATACAGTACATCATGTGTTTCGGAAGCTCGCGTTAATACGTGCGTACTCCCGCGGCGTGGGGCCCGCCGGCCCCATAGACATTCATTACTCGCGGCGCGTATTCGCCGCATGTAATTGAAATGTCACTTATCTCCCCGCGCATCTCATCCGTATTAAAGGGAACCTGTCACATAGGTTGTGCCCCCCTAGCTGAGGGCAGCACAAGCTAGTGTCAGACCTGCTGTTCCCAGCACTGTGCCCCTTATTCTGTAAGATGCAGCAGTTTTAGAGCATTTACCCCTCAAATATTATTCATAAGTAGGTGTTAGCTCTGCCCACCAAAGGCTAGCCCCGCCCACTGACAGTTATTCACCCGTTTCTCCCTATTCAAAGTAATAGGTTTGTCAGTTGAAGTGGGCGGGGCTAGGCTCAGATAGGCGGGGTTTGAAAAAAACTGACACTCTGAATGACTCTTCTGGTGGAAAACTGCAGATTTGAGCATTAAATACACGAAAATGTGAAATCTTACAGAATAAGGGACACAGCGCGGGAAAAACAGCATTGCCCGACACTAGTTGTGCTGTCCTCAGCAAGGGGGGCATAATTTATGTGACAGGTTCTCTTTAAAAAGGGAAAAAATTTGAACTCCTTAATATGTTGATCAAATAAGGTTAAGAGGGAAAGTGTTTGAATAAGATACTTGAAGGGTTAAATAAGGCTCAGAAAGAAAGCGTTTGAATAAGAAACCACAAGAACAAAGGGGCACAATCTGAAATTAGTCTGGAGGGAGATCAGACGCACTGTTAGGGCCGGTTCACACGGCTTATTCAAGCCGTAATTGCGGGACAGATTTCGCCCACAATTACGGTTTGAGTAAGGGGCGGGGCGGGGGCGCTGGCCCACGGGGGCCCCATAAGGACATGCTTATTTCCACGGGAGGGCGGAATCCGCCAAAAGGATTTAATGTGGGGCCCAAACCTGGTCACTTTCCCCCCCCCCACCGACGCCGGGGGATTTTTTGCACGGGGCTGGGAGGGAGAGATGGAATCCATAGTTCTCTATGAGAATGTGGATTACCCTACTGGCCGGGACGG
Source organism: Phyllomedusa bahiana (assembly GCA_025379985.1). NCBI lineage: Eukaryota > Metazoa > Chordata > Amphibia > Anura > Hylidae > Phyllomedusa > Phyllomedusa bahiana. The sequence continues at coordinate 92,810 of JAODAL010004384.1, read as the reverse complement.
ATTCCAGCCGTACTGCCGCGCAGTACGGCGCGCAATACGGCTGAAATCCGTCCCTGCAATAAGCCGTGTGAACGGCCCTTTAGGGTGCTGAGAGTAGTAAATGCTTGGAAAAAAAAACTTCCAGCAGATGTGGTTTCAAAATCAACCATAAGTGAATTTAAACCTATAGGTACACAAAATACAAAGGAAATAATAAGAGCAGACTAGATGGACCATGTAGTTTTTCTCTGTTTCTATGATTTGACGTATGATTTAGGTCCTTTACCACACCGTTATTTGTGCAATATTTATGAAGAAACTTTATAGCCCTGTTATTTGGGCACTATATTATATTATAGTACCAGGTTTGTATTATCATTTTATTGTATTATTATCTTTGAGATAGCGAATTGTGAAATATTTCTGCCGGTTCCTTTTAATTGTCTTTATTTTCTCTTTTCTGGTGTTTTTTGTCCCTAATAAAGATTCATGTTTATATTTTCATTAATTATGGTTGTGCGCCAATTCCTGTGTCCTCTTTTCTGTTTTGCCTCTGAGATAGCTAATTAGGCACCATATGGTATTATGTAAGCAATATATGTTGTGTGTATTTATGCATATACATACACTATACAGTTATTTTGCAAGTGTGGGCAGCTGCAGTAGCTTGGACTTCTAGCCTTTTGCCTGCCAACATATACAAATATTGTGGCCTATGGTAGACTAATTGCTTAACACTGCCATGAAAGGCAGAAAGCTTTACTTATTAATAGGAGTCTTAAAGGGAATGTGTCTTGTTGAAACCCTGTTTTAATGTCAGGGTATGTTCACACGGCGTCTTTGCGGGCAGTACTTTGGGACGTAATTGTGCAGTAATGCGCCCAAAGTATGGCCCAAAACTACGGTAATTCATAGCTCTCACTGAGAGCAATGTTCATTTTCCCCGACACGTACTGCACGCCGGGAGAAAGAAATTACATATTGCAACAGGGAAAATGAAAGTGAATGGGGCCTGGCGGCCAGCATGTACTTCTAAAACACCCAGCGTATAGCAAAGCACATAGAAATGCACTGCTATACGTTGTGTGAACTTATTCTTATACATATTTTAAGAATTTGTGTGTTTTTTTTTTTTTTTATTTCTCATATCCCAATCCACAATTCAACTTCTTCCTTTCTGTATAATGACTTACTTCCAGTTCACAGAGCATGGCCATGACACTCTCCTCTGGAAGTAAATGTTTACAGGATCCTTTTGGGGAAATCAATTTATATAACAAAGAAAAAACACAAAAATCACAGTTTTCCAGAATCATTTTATAGTTATACATATATAGTATAAGCTAAATGTACGTCTATGTATTACCTATAGGCTCTGTTCACATCACTATATTTGGAGAGTATATTTTGGTGTATACCATTAGACATGGTGACCATTGTCAAAATGTTTGGAATATGTAGACTGGATATGTTTTTTGTGGTGGTTACTGTATAGGTAAGTGCAGTCTACTGTGCTTTCCTATACAATAATGTGATAAACTAATACCAATGCATACCATACAGGCAGAAGCTGAAAGGACCGTCTTTTGGCCTCCCTCAGGTCAATGGGGACCTATAAGTAGAAATTAGCAATAGCCAGCTCACCACTCCCATAGACCGGGCTGCACGGCAGCACTCTGAAGTGTAAAACGCTGGATAACAGGGAAGGAAGAAAAATCGGCAGCAGCTCCATATGAATAAACAAATGTGTTTGCATTTATTTGAAATAAGCGTGATGCCACAAATAGACAAAAAGATGACAGATGCTGAGCTGACGCGTTTCGAGTCACGTAGACTCTTAATAGTAGCAATGAGGACCTATGGCTACCTTTGGCATACAGATACAGCCAATGCTAACTTGATATTTAACGCAGTACAATAACTTAAAGGGTTTTTGCCACAAACTCATTTCATACCTCCTGCCTCCAGCTCTTCAGCTCTGTGTGCTCAGAAGGGGGCGTGTGTGATTTGTCTGAATTGCATATCATGTGATCCAGCAAGATGACATCACCATGCCTTTCCTCTCTCTAGTCAAAGAAAGGTCTGTTTATGTATAGAATTGTAAGTAGCTACACTGTAGCTCAGAGGTAACATTTTTGCCTCATAGCACAAGGGTCCTTGGTTCAAATCCCTGCAGGAACTTAACCTGTGTTTTTTTTTCCTCTTTATCAATGTACAGACCTCATTGAGGTTTCTTTTTTATTTATTTGCACTGTTTGACTTATTACTAACTAGTCCAAAGGACAGGAGTAGAATGACAGCACCTGGGGTTTGAACATTCAGTAGCTGCCTGAGAAGAGCGGTGATGTCTGAGCATGTGCGACCAGGACTGAGGAGCTCACAGCCCTGGTCGTATCCCCTGGAGACGAGCTGTAAACAATGGATCACTAAGGGAGCAGCTAAAACAAAAACGGTGCAGAATTTTTAATAACGATGAATGGTGAAAACGTTATTTAATTTTCAAACTTCCCACGTCAATTTTACTTCATGGCAAAACCCTTTTAATAACAATGTACTACAAAGTACTGTAAACTGAATTGTCACAATACCGCAGTCATGTTAAAGACTGTTACATCTGTCAGCGCCGACCGTGTCCATAAAGGGTGGAATAAACCACCCAAAGGCCGGGGGTAGTTTTCCATATTATTATCACAAAATACTTGCACTTACAATGAATGATTCAGAGTGAAAATATTTAAGCACAGAGTTACAATGTGTCTGGGTGAGAGGGAGCACTATTCTAGGATCTATCATAACAGATGACCCAAAACCTAAAATTCTTCTTTTTTGTTGGTTCTCCTGTAAACAACTTGGCTGTGCAATACAAAAAAATCAGCTAAATTTGGAATGGGTCTCTATTGCGTCCACAGACCTTGTGCCAGATGGCGACTAATCAAGCAAGACAGGATCTGCTAATTCAGGTTCCCCTGTCTGCAACATCACAATTAAGCTGTAGTTTAAGTGTACCTACAATGAGAAGTAGGAATATCACAGTGCACTTAGAGCCTCATGGACAGTTAGGAAGTCTTTCATTCAGATTTCTCTATTTATTATCTTTGTCATGTGATGCTATGCTCTAAAGTTAACATCTCAGAGCAAGAACACCATAAAAGTGTGTAGTGACTCATAAGCCTTGAATGCTCCACTGAAATTAAAATATCCAAATAAGCTCTAGGGAAAAGAGCTAGGATTTTGGTGCCACCTATTGGAAGCAATGTTCCTTTAAAGAGGTTTTGCCACCATATAATGTTGACTTGGGAACCCCCAAAATGGGTATTTAATCACTTTTCTAACTATATATGATTACAAAAAGTGAAGACTGAGAGCTACAGCATTTCTCAATCCCCCTTAGTTACCTGAAAGCTTCCACTAGACACAACCAGAGGAGCTGACAGGCTGTGCTTGCGTGAAACACTGCTTCTCTGATGACAGGCAAAATTAATGAGCTTTTAAGGGACAGGGAAGAAAGTGCAGTGTATGAGCCTGTGTCTTGCTGTATTGAGAATCCACTTTTGTACTGTTATTATTTCAGTTAAGTTTTGAGATGCTCCCTTATTCCTCACTCCTTGTTCACCCCCTCCCTCTCTCCCCTGCAGCCTTCATGACTCAGCACGATTTGTTTATATTCTACTCCCGTGCTGATAAGAGGTAAGTAACTGGCGTCCTGGCAAATCCCCTTTAAGTCATATCTGACCCACTAAAGAGCCTTGAAGCATAAGTAGGAATTTAGGGTGACAAGAATGAACTTTTGTCTGAAACAGACGAGTTCTAATTCGCTTTACAGCAGTGTAGAATGCGCCAGAATGTATGAACCTGCTCTTCTGCAGTTCATACATTTGGCGCATTCAAGGTTTAATCCTACTGCGAATTTTATCTGTACTGCATAGTAAAAAAGTAGAAAAGACTCCACAGAATTCCTGACAGCTTGGGCCATGCTTACTGATGCTAAAGGGGTTGTATCGCTACAAAGATCATGTCTCAGATTATGGGGACAGTAAAAATAAGCACTTTTGTAATTGGGTTGCATTACCGCAGTCACTTGGTTTAGCAGATGTGAGCTTTTCTGTGCATCTGTTTTCTATTTCCGCTGCTCCTCGTCGGGACACGCCCCCTGTTCTGTGATTGGCTAGTTGGGACACACCCCGGTCGGATCCCGCCCTAGATACGCCCCCTGTTCTGTGATTGGCTGACTGACATTTCATTCAGCCTGTTAGGACACGCCCCCAGACCGGAAACTCTCCGGACACACCCCTGCGCTGATTGACTGCCTGCACACTTTGTGTTTACTCCCCTCTGAGCTGTGGAAACCAATAGTGAACTATCTGAGAGGGCTGCTGGCTGTATACTCCTCTCCCAACTCTAGGGTAAATGATCTGACTAATTACTGACTGTGGAACTCACAGATCCCCTCTAACACAATGCTACATCCTCTGTTCTCTCCATATAACACATTCCTGCCTGATAATAGGGGGAGGGGCAGTGTGCATCAGTCATACAGTCTCCTGCCTGGTAACAGAGGGAGAGAAGGGGGGGAGGGGTAGTGTGCATATCTCACATGTGTTTCCTCAGTTCAGGCTGTGTGTGGAACTGTTTATAGCCCAGCAAGGAGCTTGTGGAGCCTGACGGCTGCAGACATAAGAAGCATGCAGGAGGCTACAGAGCTGTTAAATCCAGACAACCTTCTGCATCCCCTGTTTCATACAAAATGATGATCACAGTTCTTCAGTGAGGGGAGACACGCCTCCTGGGAGGAGAGACACACCTTCTGAGAGGAGAGACTCGCCCCTGGATTTCAAATTCAATGTCATAGAATTAGCTGAAGAGCACAAACAGTTTAAACGATACAACCCCTTTAATTATAAATCTATATTAAATTAAAGAATTTCCCAAAAATATAAAATTATATAATAAAAAGCTTTTTGGCGCAAAGTACGACAGAATACTGGTGTAGCCCAGGAGATATGGAGATTTTGGATTACATGACAAAATTCTTCCCTTCAGTTCTTGTAATTTACCAAAGTTCACCCCAGTTACATTGTATGAACCAGGATGAAGGATTTAGGACTTTGCCCACTGCACAACAAATGTTACTGAGGAAGTGGCCTGTTAACTTCAAAGACCACCGCGTGCAATTTCACACTTCAGGTAGAATCGGTGGAGTTTTGGTCATCATCACTGCAGGGGATCAGGCCATCCAGCATGGAACAAAAAGATTCTGTAGACACTTAGGGCGATATATATAAATTTTGGCATTTAAATGCCAAATTTCATGTGCATTATAATAGCCTCAAATTAGCCCGATTTATGAACCCGCTCTACTGTGGGTCATAAATAAGGCTATGTTCACACGGTTTATTTGCGGGGCGTAATTACGCCGTATGGACGGGGGCGGGGCGGGAGGGGGGGGCGGCACCGCTCTGGCCCATAGACTATCATTACTAGCGGCGCGTATATGCCCCTAGTAAATGACCTGTCACTTATCTCCCCCCGCGGCGGATTCGCCGAGCGGGGAGAGGAGACATAATCCATAATTCTCTATGAGAACTGTGGATTACCGTAATGACTGGGACGTATTCCAGCCGTAATTCATGCACTACGGCGCGTAATTACGGACTGAAATACGTCCAATTTTAAGCCATGTGAACTTGGCCTAAGGCGCATTCTAGTGCTAAGACGACATTTCTAGCTCAGATAAACCATTTTGAAAGTGGTCTACCTGTTCCGGTAGTAATGCACCTAGAACTGCCGTAACAAAACTATAAATCTATAGCTTTGTGTGGTTCTAGTGCGCCCCGCCTCCCACATGCCCCCGATCTCAGGTGCATTGCAAGGTCCCGCAGGCACTCTGTAATGCGCCTAGTAATGGCTTGCAGGAGGCTGCGTCTGATGTCGGGCTGAAAATACGCCAGACTTCATACATGCCGCCCTTATGGCTTGTTCACACAACGTTTGTGTGTTCCGTTGGATGGACGGGAGGTGAGGTAAAGTGCTGCAGGGTTATGGATGGGAGGTGAGGTGCTGCAGGAAGATGGGTGGATGGATGGGAGGTGAGGTGCTGCAGAGGGATGGATGGATGGGAGGTGAGGTGAAGTGCTGCAGGGATCGAGGAGATGAATAAGAAATTTCACCAGGATGCATTGTAGGTAAAACTTTAAGGCAGTGTGATGCTCTGGTAAACATGGTACTAGGAAATATGAGAGATAGAGAGAGATAGAGAGAGATAGAGAGAGAGATAGAGACTGTTATCCGTAAAGCGGATACGTAAGATTCAAGACAAAAGCATGCAATATGTATCCAAATAAAGTATCAACTGGTACCAGAAACAGAGCAGCGACCACAAGCTTGGTACCTCAACGTAGCTTGGGTCCATCCTGTTAAGATGGTAAGGTTATGTTCACCTAATTTACGGTAATCCATAGTTCTTATAGACAACTATGGATTACGCCTCCTCTTCCTGCTCGTACAATATGATTGTATTGTATATAGTGCGTGGGGAGATAAGTGACATGTCAATAACTTCCGGCGAATACGCGCCGCGAGTTATGCATGCCAATGGGGTGATCAGCAAGACTCCCAAATCACCCGACGTAATTGAGGCCGTACTGTACATGCCGCAATTATGCCGTGTGAACATAGCCAAACAGAGCCACCGCTCTGCACCATTCTCAGGCCGAGATGTGTTTCATTCTATGTTAGAAGCTTGAAACAGCTTGGCCCTAGAGGGAGGAGAATGTCAGACCATCCCAAGGGCATGAGAGGGTCTGAGAGGGGATGTTCCAGTGCAGTTAAAAGTGAGGTCCAGTGTTGACTCTATTGTGAGAGGGTATATGCCGCAAGTGTATCAAGAGCATCCAGACAGAAAAACTGGGCCACACTCACCCCAATGTGTGCCCTGCACCAAGCTAACATGACACATCTTGCTGCTTCATTTGTTTGTATTCATATCCTATATGTATTTGCTCCTCTGACCAATATATGTATAGCTGTATCCCCTACGTATTGTTTGTCTACTGTGCCCTTAAGGCGAATAAATATATAAAATTTGATCCTGAGCTGTTCTTTTGGTTCAGTGTAAGAACCACATGTCCGTGTTTTCCAGCTCAAATATTACACTATTGCAGCAGATTTCTGGTCCGATATAATCCCGTAACAGACCAGGCTTATATCTAACAGAGAAATAGTGGCAGTCTACCGAGCTGGTAGAGTTCTGTTTCACCGGTGCGGTAAACCGCTCTCTCTAAGCTGTTCAGGGTTGTGGCCGAGTGCAGTATCCTCTCGCACTCCCTGGATCTTCCTGTGCCCATGTGGACAGGGTTTTTCTGTGACCACAGGGGACAGGGCTACTTAAGGTCCAGCTGACCTTAAAGGAGTTGTCTCACTACAGGCTTTCAGCCTACCTCAGTGTGTCTGGCAGCATAGGATTTTTGAATTCAGGGGTGTGCTTCTTGTCTGCCTCTTCTCCTCCCCCTTCCCCTCAGCACACAGAAAGCTCTCCTCCTCCAACTGCAGTAACTTCTATACAGCAGGGGGAGGGCGAGGGGGTTTGCTGCCAGGGTTAACCCTGTGTGTGCCTGCCTAGGTCTGCTGCAGGCTGCTCACTGCTGGATCAGCTGCACTGTGCTGCTGTGGCCGAGCTCTTGCTGCTCCTCTCCACAGAGTCAGGAGACAGGAGAGGGCTGATCTATGAGTGTGGAGAGGTCTGTGAAGCTGTGTATGCTAATAGAGCAGGGGGGGGATGCAAGTGTTCCTATATCCCCTGCTTAGCATACAAATCTCCACAGACATCTCAAGCAACAACAAACAAACCCTGTCAGAACAGACACAGGGCAGCTGTGAAGTGTGTTACTATAATCAAGATGTGTCACTAATACAGCAGAGCAGGGAGGGATATGAACCGTTCACATGCCCCCCTGATCTATGTCGTCCTTTTCATAACTATAGTACTCAAGTATATGAAGTAACTCATCTTGTAGGACACTCACATATAGCTCAGCATTGAGACCACCATCAATACTGGTCAAGTATCCAACATCTTTGGCTGTAAAACAACACCATATCAATAGGCTTCCTCCACCGAACTTAACTGTTCCTTGACAGCTCCATTCTTCCAAACCCATTTGCACGGTCTATCGACTTTGATCCCATTGCTCCAAATCACCCGTTTCCAATCCTCCATTTTCATACTTTTTTTCAAACTCGAGCCAATGCTTCTTATGGTGAGATTGAAGTCGCAGCTTCTTCACCTTTTTTTGGGCCATCATTCCAGACCTGTATAATGTGCGTTGCCCGGTGCTTGCATGGACGTCTGTGATCTCACTATTATGAAGCCTACGAGCCGCCTCCACTGCCGTGTCTGTCGCATTAGAACTGTTAGACCTTATGATGTGCCAACTTGTTGACGCTGATATTTTGCCTGGACGTCCACCTCTTGGCTTTTGAATGGACTTCAGCTCTCATGGCCTCACTTGATGCAGTTTGTCAATTTTCTTGGCCGAGAGACCATAAGCTCCATCAAGCATAGTTTTGGCTCAGGCAGCTTTATTTGAGCATTAACCCCTTAACGACCGCCCACTGATCTTCGGGGTTTGCGGCGCCCGGGTGCCGAAGCAGCGCTGGAATCGGGGCTGTACTACACAGCCCCGATCCCAGAGAATGTCCTGCGAGCACCGGAGGAAACCTCCGCATCCCGGTGCTTTAACCCTTTGATTGTGGTGGTGCGTTACCGCAGCGCAATCAAAGGGTTCCCCTGCTCTGTCGGGTGATCGGAACACCTGGTGACCCGACAGAGCCCGGACCTAGAGTAGCCCCAGAGCTGTCTGTGTACTAAGCCAGTGATCAGGACACACTGTGTGGTGTCCTGATCACTGCCTGTGTCAGACTGACACAGATTATAATGTATTAGCATATATGAATGTGCTAATACATTACTAAGTGTAAAAAAAAAATTAAAAAATGTAAAACAGTTCTCCCTTCATGTGCTTAAAAAAATAAAATAAAAAAACAAAAAGTGTAAAAAAAGAATAAAAAAATTAATAAAAATAAATATTTAATAAAAAATAATTGTGCATAAATTACACACAAAAAAAACCTACACATATTAGGTATCAACACGACCGTAATAACCTGTAGAATTAATCTAACAAGTTATTAAGTGTGAAATGTGAACGGTGTGAAAAAAATGTAAAAAAACAAAAACTTTTTTTTAAAAAATTCTGCAATTTATAAGTGAACTTAAACTATTCCCCCATAAAGTACAACTTGTCTCAAATAAAACAAGGCCTCATCCGACTGCGTCATTGAAAAAATAAAAAAGTTACAACTGTTGAAACGCAAGGAGGCAAAAACTAAAAAAAAAAAACGTTATGGTCATTAACTACTTTTCAGGCCTGGGAGTTAAGGGGTTAAAGGGGTTGTCTCACTACAAGGATTGCTTTTTATGTTAAAGATCTTGCAAAAACAAGTAACATTTCAATATATGTCCTTTAACAGTGTCCTACCTATTCTGAGACATCCCCTCTTGTATGGGCTGCATCAGCTTATCGGGTTGCTATAGCTACAGACCTGTTTGATTTCTACTGATAGGCTGCCAGCACTGGTTGCAATAGCTACAGACCTGGCTTCTACTGAAGCCTAGTGGAAGCCAGTAAACACGCCCCTGAATTCAAAGTTAAGCAAAGAAAACAGGACTGAGGTGAGATAAATCAATGTAGTGAGACAACCCCTTTAATAGGTTTCTACAGAGATAAAAGATGAGAATACTAGTAGCAGTATAACTCCCACCATGAGCAGTTTGTCTCTGATGGATCTGGAGTACTAACAGGGGTTGCCCCAAGAGTACAACCTATTTACATGATCCCAACAGGAACATGAATGGAGTCCTCTAACAATGAGACTCGTGCAGGTTACTAAGCATTAGTTGCTGAGCCATCATTCCCTGCTGTTATCAATGGAAAATGTCCTGTTTTCTGACAAGTTAATGAAGAGTGCTACTACCATATGTTACAGTTATTACTGCACACGAGTGGAAAACATTGATGACAAACTCCTAAGCTATCTTAGCAACGTCACCACTGACTGACGGATGTGTGGTTGGCTGCTATTCTCAGGTCAGATATAACTGATGACAAAATCTGACAATATCTATTAAAGGAAGTAGAGCCAGATGTACGGAAGACTGCCTGGCGATCTATAGGTGCAGCTGTATGGTTCACATCTCACAGGGTGCATGACCTCTATTGCTGACTAGCTCTTATGGAGGAGAACTATGCACATGGTTATTTCAGGGATAGCAAACGGTGTGCAAACAACTAATGCAGGGAGAAGTAGAGACTTGTTTCTTTAAACATTTAAGGCGACATGTATGATTTTTGGCACCCATTACACATTAGTAATGTAAAATGCGCCTGAATCTACGAACCTGTTCTACTGCGGGTCATAGATTTAGCGCTTTCTAGCTACAAAGCGATAATTCAGGCTCAGGTAAAACCACTTTTAAAGTGCTCTACCTGTTCCAGCAGGAATGCACCTGGATTTACCATACTAAAGTCAGAAATGTGTAGATTCGTACGGTTGTACTGCAACACGCCTTCAGCACGCCCCCCCAATCTTAGACGCATTATAAAGCGCCTAATTTTGGAGTGCGCCTGCTCATACATATAGAGAACATGGTTGAGCCAGTTTTTGGGCTGAAAAGACACCAGACTTCTGGCACAGCCCTGCACATACATGTCACTCTGAAATTCTACTCATTAAAAGCTATTTATCATGGTGAGAAAACCCCTTTAACATGTAGGGAAAGGTAAAAGAAGACTATTACCAAACACATTGCTGTTTTGATTTTGCTTTGTTCAGGAGATAAAGAAGATTTTATTTACTGCTAGTGTACACAAGTTTCCAGCCATGGTAAGTCACTCCCTGATGACTTTTGTCTCTAGCACAGGAGTTTATTTACCCAAACTAATGACAAGTTTCAATCCTTAGATCTCTGTGCACTACAGATTAGAAACCTTTTGCATTCATGTCACTGTAACATGAATAGCAGAGCTGATATGTCAATCACTGCTATAGAACCACACACTGTCTGACCAGGAAGTGTAAATCTGAAGCTGGCTTTGGCTCTGTGAAACGGTAAGCTAATACATTTTTTAAATAAGACAACTTGATTAAATTTCATAATCAAGAAAGGGAAAATTTAGGTAAAGACTGTAAAATAATAAAATATATTACTCACTTAAAACTTACAATGAACCTTTTGATGCCAAGTGATATAACCAGATACATAGCTATAAAGAGTCCAGAAGCACCACAGCCCTGATTGCTAAGGTGGGCTAAATATTCCTCTACCACATTAGAGGACAGAATTATTATAAATGCCATATAAATTGGAAAACCTTAAGGCCATGTTTACACGGCTTAAAATTGGACGTATTTCAGTCCGTAATTACGCGCCGGAGTGCGCAAATTACGGCTGGAATATGTCCCAGTCATTACGGTAATCCACAGTTCTCATAGAGAACTATGGATTACGTCTCCTCTCCCTGCTCGGCGAATCCGTCACGGGGGAGATAAGTGACATGTGAATTACTAGCGGCGTATACGCGCCGCAGGCAATGCAAGTCTATGGGCCGGTGAGGTGCCGGCCCCCCGCTCCCTCCCCCGTCCACACGGTGTAATTGCCGGGCGTAATTATGCCCCGCAAATAAGACGTGTGAACCCAGCCTAAAAGTTATGCACAGCGGAGCAAATGTACTTGGTGCTACTCGGAACTCACATAGAAGTGAATAGATAGAGCCACGTGCAGCAACCTCTTTATGCTCTATGCTTGCAGCAGAAAAGTGCAAAATCCCATTTCCCCCCATGGAAATACCCCTTTAAGGTGGGATTCACCTACAGTTTACATGCTTTTGACTTATCTACAAATCCACAGCATAATTCGTGACAATATCTGCATTTGCTGCTTGATTTCATTGCTATTTTTATGTGGATGTTTCTCATTAGATTTCATTGAATCCATCAATCCATCATACATAAAATCCTATGTTAAAAAACCTACAAAATATACTTTTTTTTTTTACTACATGCCTCTATATAAAATAACAGTCTGCTTTGCTATTTCATGAATTAAAGGGGTTGTCTCGCTACAAGGATTGCTTTTTATGTTAAAGATCTTGCAAAATCAAGTCACTTTGTAATATGTGTCCATTAGCAATGTCCTACCTATTCTGAGCTGCATCAGCTCCTCAGGTTGCTATAGCTACAGACCTGGCTTCTCCTGCAGCCTAGTAGAAGCCAGTAAACACACCCCTGAATTCAAAGTGAAACCAAGAAAACAGGATTGAGGTAAGATGAATCAATGTAGTGAGACAACCCCTTTAAAACACAAAAGAAGCCCCTATTAAATAAAGGAAAGAAGAACATTTATTTGGCCCCTGTTAAGAAATGGGGTCTATGGAGACAGTTACCTGGGAAGCTGTTCTTGGCACATACAGTAAATGAACACGATTGCCACAGTGTGAAGATATAACTAATTAATGGCAGAATGTTGTTCAGTCAGCAGGAAGAAGGATTGACCCTTTAATTAAGGACCACAATATGGCTTTTGCTGGTGGGACCAAAAAAAGCTGAGTTGATTAACTCCTTAACGACCGCCCACCGTCTTCTGACGGCGATTATTTCAGGTCGTTCGTCTGCAGCGCCCGGCGCCGCAACTGCGCTTGGATCGGGGCTGTACTACACAGCCCTGATCCCAGAGCATCTCCTGTGAGCATCGGGGAGCGGAGGAAACCTCCGCAAGCCGATGCTTTAACCCTTTGATTGCGGCGGTGCGTTACCGCAGCGCAATCAAAGGGTTCCCCTGCTCTGTCAGGTGATCGGAACACCCGGTGACCCGACAGTCCGGGGACCCGCTGCACTGTCAGCTCTGGGGACCTAGCGTGGCCCCAGAGCTGTCTGTGTAACAAGCTAGTGACCAGGACACACTGAATATGCTAATACATTACTAAGTGTAAAAAAAACTTTAAAACGGTTCTCCCTTCATGGGAGTTAAAAAAAAACATAAAAAGTGTAAAAAAACAACAAAAAATAAAATAAGAATAAATATTTAATAAAAAATAATTGTGCATAAATTACACGCACAAAAAAACCTACACATATTTGGTATCCACATGACCGTAATATCCTGTAGAATTAATCTAACAAGTTATTAGGTGTGAATGATGTAAAAAAAAAAAAAAATTCTGCAATTATTTTTAACTATTCCCCCATAAAGTACAACTTGTCTCGAATAAAACAAGGCCTCATCCTACTGCGTCATTGAAAAAATAAAAAAGTTACAACTGTGGAAACGCAAGGAAGCAAAAGCGAAAAAAATTTCTGGTCATTAACTACTTTTCAGGCGTTCGGCTTAAGGGGTTAACCTCTTAGGGTATGTCCACATGACATATTGGGGTGCGCACCTATTGGGGTGCGCACATGCCGCGATAGGCCGGGTGTCTTAGAAGGCGGTGCTGGCCAGCGCGTTCGTCTAAAAAACTGACCGGCGGCTGCCATTCACTTTCAATTTCTTCGATGTGTAAGTGCGGGAAGAAGTGGCATGTCAGTTGTTTAGCCCACCACGTATTATACGCTGGGGAGACCGTCAGCTATGAATTACCATAATTGCAGGGCGTATTTTGGGCGTATTGCAGCGCAATTATGTGCTGAAATGCACCGCACAATTACATAGTGTGAACAGAACATACCCTTAGATGCCAAGGTGATTAATGATCAAAGCATCCAAGTGGTTTTACAAGGACTGGGTTCTCTCTGTCAACCCACTGCCTCCTCCTCCATCCTTTCACGAAGGAGCCGCTGGGTTTACATGATAGCCAAATGAAGGCTCCCAAGTTTGTCTTCTGTGCATGCTTTTTAAGCTCTGCCAGAGTTAGGGTACCTGTAAGTTTTACACTGAAAGCATAATATAATGCACCAAATAAGTAATGCCTGTATTATATGAGCAATCAAATGACTGCACTTTTATATCTCCTAGAGGAAGTAAAGAACTGTTAAAGGGGTTGTCTCACTACAAGGATTGTTTTTTATATTAAAAATCTTGCAAAAACAAGTCATTTTGCAATATATGTCAATTAACAGTGTCCTACCTATTCTGAGATATCCACTCTTGCATCAGCTGCATCAGCTCCTTACGTCGCTATAGCTACAGACCTGTTTGATCTCTCCTGATAGGCTGCCAGCACTGGTTACTATAGCTACAGACCTGGCTTCTACTGCAGCCTAGTAGAAGCCAGTAAACACACCCCTGAATTCAAAGTGAAACCAAGAAAACAGGACTGAAGTAAGATGAATCAATGTAGTGAGACAGCCCCTTTAAAGAAACCATTTTTTTTTAATAAGTACATAACTAAAAATTAACCCAAATAAAATAAGAATGAATACATTTCCATTTTTCTTTAACAAAATCCAAATCTTTGGGGGAGGGGGGGGAACAGCAACCTATGAATAATTGCTATTACCGCAACCATAATGAACTACACTATAAAACGATTAAATAACTTATCTTACATAATGAGCAGCATAGCAATTTTTTTTTTTTTACTTAAAGGGGTTTTGCCACGATGTAATGTTGACGTGGGATCCTCCAAAATGGGTTTTTAATCACTTTTCTAAATATATGTGATTACAAAACTTGCAATCTGAGAGAGCTACAGCCTTCCTTACATGCCCTTGGTTACTTCAAAGTTTGTATTAGATACGGCCTGACAGGAGCTGTTGGACGGGCTTGCGCAGAGAGAGCTTCTTATCTGATGAGACTGAGCTGTAGAAGTTTTCAAGGCACCGGGTAGCAATATGTTTTCTTTTGTATACAGAATAAACTAGTTGTAGTGTGATTAGATCCCTGCTTTATCTGATGACAGGGAACATGAAGGAGCTTTCAAGCTGCTGTGGAGAAAAGGTGTTGTCTTTTGTATACAGAATCCACAAGTTGCAGTTCGATTATTTCAGTGAACACGTCACACGATCCCTTATGCAGCTTTGTGCTCTGGCTGTGTGCGTCTCTCTCTCTTTCAGCTCCGTGATTTGTTTACATTAACTTCTTAGCAGATAAGGCTCCTCCTGGCAAAACCCCTTTAAATGCTTAAATTGCTATTTTGGGCTCATTTTCTGTTAAAAAAACATAATAGAAATCGATCAAAGTCTTAAGGAACCAATAAAAACTAAAAGTTATCCTGCAGAAAGCAAGCACTTTAACAGCTTCATCCACAGGAAAATAAAAATCTTCAAAATTGCTGTGCACTAGGCAAGAGAAAAGAGGGAAAAAGAGAAGCTCAAAATGTGTGAAACTGTGATAACATAAAACCAATCAGTTACAATCAGTTGTGCTCACCTGATAGAGCTGTACTAAATAATGGTGCAGCTCATATTTGAATATAAAATATCAGTCCAGTACGGGGTAAAAAAATGCAGCTTCAAGCTTCCCAATAGACAGGATCCGAAGGATTCCAGAATTCACAAGGAAAAAAAAAAAGATCACAACTGTGATCTCAAATGGAACTTTCTGAAACGCTACACTATTAACCAGGGCTGTGGAGTCGTGGAGTCGGAGGCTATTTTGCAGGAGTCGGAGTCGTCATAAAATGGACCGACTCCGAAAATATATAATAAGCTGGTCCAGTTAGTTCTATGCAGTGCAAAGAGCAAGAGGAATTGGGTCCGGCCAGTGCTACTGCTCCCATATCTTCAGCCTCACACATGAGGAGTGTAAGTGATGACATGGAGCAGGCAAAGCGCTGCCCCAGGGGAAAATATTCTGCTCCCATGGCAAACAGATTTCAGCAAAATTTTTCACCAGTTCTCAAAGAAGTAGAAGAGTTCAACCATTCATCAAAACTGACTGTGGCAATTCCTTTATACCCTGACATTGTTGAGATGTTGCCCTTATGGTCACTGCTTTGCCCCCAACCCAAGTTAGTGTAGAGAGGCCATTCTCTAGCCTGGAAATAATGAGATCAGATGTGAGGTCATGTATGCAGGATCTGATGGAGGCAATACTATTTCTCAGAACAAATTCAGAGAGACTTCACAAATGTTCCTGCAGTGTTTTGCATATTTACACATTTTTGTATTCTAAAGTCATGTCCAATAAATATATTGGACACTAACAAGCAAAATGGTAACAATGTTTTGAACTTGTGACTTTCAGGCTCCATATCTCACTCTCCACTACAGCTTTGTACATGAGGCTACTGTAATTTTATATACAGTCATCTTATCTATCTTATACATAAATTTGACCTGCAAGTATTTAGCATCTGCTTAGTTCTGCAGATTCTTTCCTGTAACTGCATTGTTACGGTTTTGCTTCTAAAAATCAAAGTGTTAATTTGTATTATTTTGTTAGTATTTGGGAAATCCACCTTTGGTTTTCAATACTGCCTGAATCCTTCTGGGCTATGAATCAGATTCAAGCATATCTTGACCAAAATCTGATCCCCGGTCTCTTCTACACATTCCCAATGTTGGTGCAGACTGGACTTGGATACAAATACAGCTTTTTCTTCAACTCTATCCACAAGTGTTCAAAAGATCAAGACATTGTTACTCTTTTGCTTGTCAGTGTCTGTTCTACCTAAATAGCTTGCTTGATTATTGTATCATAAGGTGATAAACAGCCTGATGTTACCATTTTACTACAGTAAAGTTATCACTTAAACATGCGCCATGTATGAGGGAGTCAGGAGTCGGAGGTTTAGGAAATTGAGAAGTCGGAGTCGGGGCTGCGGCTTGCCGACTCCACAGCCCTGTTATAAACATTCATCAAGTTTTAGAACATGCGTAAAAAATGTAATAAAAAGAAACCCGACACTGGAAAATCTTACCTGATATGTGTCAGTTTTATTGCTACAGAAATTAAGACATAACTAATACAACTAAATCAACACGTTTCTCGGGCCACTTAAGTACCTGATAAAACGGGTCAGGAGTTGCCCAAGAAACACGTTGTTGTATTTGGATTAGTTATGTATTAGTTGGATTAGTTATGTCTTAATTTCTGTAGCAATAAAACTGACACATATCAGGTAAGAATTTCCATTGTCGGGTTTCTTTTTATTGCATTTTTTGCACATGTTCTAAAACTTGCTGAATGTTTATAAAATTTATGGGCAAAGCTGAAAAGGCAGGTGCGAGCAAGGTTGCCTACAAACATGTCTCAGGTACACCAGTTCTGTCAGAAGGAATGGGCCAAAATTCCTACCAACTATTGTGAGAAGCTTGTGGAAGCATATCCAAAACGTTTGACCCAAGTCCTACAGTTTTAGGGCAATGCTACCAAATACTAATGAAATGTGTGTAAAGTTTTGACTTTGCAGAAAGTAATAAAATGCCCTCTCTCTCATTATATAGGTTATGTTATCTCATTATATGTTATATATATTATGCACATGTGTGTGTATATATTATTTATATATATATATATATATATATATATATATATATATAAATAACACTTTCATAGAGTGCAAAGCAGTCAGTGTACAGTTTGTATAACAGTGTGAATTTGCTGTGCCCTCAAAATAACTAAAATGAGCCGTCAATGACTAAACCCCCTAAGTGAAAATGGACAAATTGTGACCAATTTTCCATTTTTCCTCCATGGTGTCATGTGACTTGTTAGTGCTACAAGGTCTCAGTCTCATGTGTGAATGGGAAGCAGGTGTGTTAAATTTGGTCACTGGAAGTTTAACAGGGCAGCTCACAGCAATGAACTCTCTGAGGATCTGAAAAAAAAGAATTGTCAATCTACATAAAAAATGGCCTAAGCTATAAGAAGATTGCCAACACCCTGATACTGAACTGCAGCACGGTGGCCAAGACCATACAGTGGTTTAACAAGACATGTTCCACTCAGAACAGGCCTCGCCATGTTCGACCAAAGAAGTTAGTGTGCGTGCTAAGCGTCATATCTAGAGATTGTCTTTTCAAAATAGAGGTATGAGTACTGCAGGCATTACTGCAGAGGATAAAGGGTAGGGAGGTCAGCCCGTCAGTGCTCAGACCATATGCCGCACACTGCATCAGATTGGTCTCCAAGACTGTCATCCCAGAATGAAGCCTCTGCTAAAGATGATGAACAAGAAAGCCCTCAAATGTTTTGCTGAAGACAAGCAGACTAAGGAAATGGATTACTGGAACCACGTTCTGTGGTCTAATGAGACTACAATATACTTATTTGGTTCAGATGGTGTCAAGCATAATTGGCAGCAACCAGTTGAGGAGTACAAAGACAAGTGTGTCTTGCCTACAGTCAAGCATGGTGGTGGGAGTGTCATGGTTTGGGGCTGCATGAGTGCTGCCTGCTGAGGGGAGCTAGTTTATTGAGGGAACCATGAATACCAAAATGTACTGTGACATACTGATGCAGAGAATGATATCCTTCTTTCTGAAACTGGGCCGCAGGGCAGTATTCCATCGACTCCAAACACACCTCCAAAACGACCACAGCCTTGCCAAAGAAAATGAGGGTAAAAGTGCTGAACTGGCCAAGTATGTCTCCAGAGCTAAACCCTATTGAGCATCTGTGGGGTATCCTCAAACAAAATGTGGAGGTGCACAAGGTCTTTACCATCCACCAGCTCCGTGATGTCGTCATGGAGGAGTGGAAAAGGATTCGAGTGGAAACCTGTGAAGCTCTAGTGAACTCCATGCCCGAGAGAGTTAAGGCAGTGCTGGAAAATAATGGTGGCCACACAGAATATTGACACTTTGGGCAGAATTTGTCCATTTTCACTTAGGGGTGTACCCACCTTTGTTGTCAGAAGTTTAGATATTGATAGCTGTGTGTTGAGTTATCTTGAGGGCACCCCAAATCTACACTGTTATGCAAGCTGTACACTGACTATTTTACAGTGCATTAATTTGTCATTTCTTCAATGTTGATAGAACACAAAATTTACAAAAATGTGTGGCGTGTTCTCACTTTATTGAGATACTGTATATACGTATTTTGTAGCTGAATTCAAAATTGTATTAGTTGCATTTTTTTTATTTGATACAGAATTCTGAAAGTGTACAAATCATTTATATATGATTTTTTTTTTAATTTGTAGAAGGGATCTTCTGTAGCACAATTTTTTCAGCAACAAATCTTCTCGTTGTAAATACACTTTTCGTTATTTTGACTTTCCCAAACCTCCTCTAACTGGCTTTTCCTATCACAAGAAGTAGCTAAAAGCTCTACACCGGAAGGAAAAGCAGTGCTGTGGCACCATAATTTTTTGGATCAGTTGGATTCTCAGCAGGTTGACCTCCACCAATCAACATGGAAAAGTTCTAGCACTCCTACATTAAAGGGGTTTTGCCAGGACATGCCTTATCTGCTAAGAAGCTAATGTAAACAAGCCATGCTGAGCTAAAAGAGAGAGAGACACAGCCAGAGCACAGAGCCATGCATAAGGGATCGTGTGAAATGTTCACTCAAATAATCAAACTACAACTAGTGGATTCTGGTATGACAAAACACAACAATATATTCTAAACCCCTGGTGCCTTGAAAGCTTCTTCAGCTCCCTCTCATCCGATAAGAAGTGTTCTTTGCGCAAGCCTGGCCAGCAGCTCTTGTCAGGTCGTATCTAATAGAAGCTTTTAAGTAACTAAGGGCAGGTAAAGCAGCCTATAGCTCTCTCGGGCTGCAATTTTTGTAATCACTTATATTTAGAAAAGTGATTAAATACCCATTTTGGAGGATCCCACGTCAACATTACATTGTGGCAAAACCCCTTTAAGGACGACATGTATGAACGGGGCTATGCTAGAAGTCTGGCATCTTTTCAGCCCGAAAACTGGAGCAGCTCCGTTCGCGATATTAAGTGCCCATGGCACTTTGTAATGCACCTGATTTCGGGCGGCGTGCAGGAGGCGGGGCGCACTAAATCCATACGAAGCTACATATTTACAGCTTCAGTACGGCAATTCTAGGCACATTACTGCTGGAAAAGGTATATCACTTTCAAAGTGATATACCTGAGCCAGAAGTCTTAGCGGTAGAATGCGCCTGATTTATGACCCACAGTGGAGCAGGTTCATAAATCAGGTGCATTCTACACTATTATAATGCGCATGAATATTGGCATTTAAACACCAAAAATTATATATGTCGCCCTAAATGTTCAGATGTTGATGATGATTATGTGTTTCAGACAAGATCGATCCTTGATCATAGCATAAGTGACGACATGATCTACCAATGATAAATCCTACTCACTTATAGAGTTGGGTCCTATGAGCTTCTTTAACAATATATGCTGGATCCAGGAATACTACACCTGCAACTCTACCAACATCAACTTTCTTTAACTAAGGAGCAAAAACAGACCGATAAATATGTATTTTTTAGTAACCATTTAGCAAACTGGGAGGCTAAATTTATTGAGGTCACCTGCTTCTTAATGAAACGTAACATGATTTCCCAGAGTCCTGGCTACAAGCTTTATTATTTCTAAAAAGATACTATGGTAGGTAGTTTGGCAGAAATGGAATAAAAACTCTCATCCATTCCTTGCACCACTTTTATTATGTGGTTACGACAGCTCAACTATCTGATGTGGCTTCATGTCCGACATTGTGACAAAATGATTGGCATAAACGAACCCAACAAATATGTGGTATAAATTTAGACAACATCAGCCACCATAAGGCTAAGTTCACACGGCATAATTGTGGGGCGTAATTACGCCCCGCAATTACACCGTGTGTTCGGGAGCTCGGGGCGTGGGGGCCGGCAGCCTACCGGGCCCCATAGACTGTCAATACTCGCGGCGCGTAAACGGCGTGAATAATTGACATGTCACTTATCTCCCCCCGCGGCGTATTGTGCAAGCGGGGAGAGGAGACGTAATCCATAGTTCTGTATGAGAACTGTGGATTACCGTAATTATTGGGACATATTTTGCCGAAAATAAAAGGGGCCGAAATACGTCCCAATTTAAGCCGTGTGAACATAGCCTAATACATTTGGTAACTTTGGTGCATTTTTAGCATTTTCTTAGTTTTGGAATCCTTGATAAAGGAGGTGATAATTGACAATGATACGTTTTCTACAGCTTATATTTTATGTGTATGGTGCCCACAAAAAACACCCACAGCAAGGTTGCCATGGCCAACAAAAACACTTTTTCATCAAGAATTTTTATAGACAAACCCATATGAATGTTATCTTAATTTCCGTTAGAATAATATAGATCATAAAAACCTTTAACACCTATTTAATACAAAAAAACTTTTTTGTACTAAACCGTGTTCATCAAAATGTATCATTACAGGCAATTTTACCAAGCCTTGAGCGGGTCCATTTCAGATGAGTTTACTGAAATATTCCTGTTTGCCTCTTAAAGTGTATTTATCATACAGGTATAGCAACAGATTTTGTAGTTTGATAGCCCTGCTCATGTCCTTGAACTTCTTGTTCTCCCCCTTGGTAATTTGGCACCTGGTGTGCCGTTACTACAGTGAAACCAGAGCCAAAACACCGACGGAAAATGACAGCAGGAATTTCATTAAAAAAAGAAAACAGCTGATTACGAAATCAAATAGTTTCTGGGCTGCCCGATACAGAAATAAAGAAGGCTTACCCCAAAACAGAGCTCAAACTATATAGTATAAGCATACAGGGTACTTGCAATGCTCCCTGGAATACAAGATATAAAATGCAGAGAAGGTCAGAAGATACAGAACTGTGCCCCATGATAGAAACACTGCAGAGAATAGACATCTTTTTCATAAGTGTCTTTTAAAAGAAACTGATTAGAAAAAAATCACTGTTTTGGCTAAAATGCACTCTCTGGAAAATATAGGGTTAAAGGAGTTTTTTGAAAAAAGTCCACACAATTTTTGATTGTTTTTTTTAGCTAAAGAAAGAGTGGATTCAAAAGGAATAGGAAATATAAAGGAAGGCCTTATACATACTTTTTGTACTGGAACAACTCCTGCTATTGGCTGCAGCAGTTTTCCAAAAATTTCTGCGTGAAACCCTCCTTCGGGTCTGGTCCCACATCCCACACTGCAGTTACTGCATTATTATTATTTATTTTGGAGCGCCCTTGTTCCAGAGCGCTGTACATTCAGGTTTCATAAAAAACATAGGTCAAACAAACAAGGTCAAACAAGTACAAAGGTGGCAAATTAATAACTAACAACCGGTACAGAAGGAAAGAGAACCCTGCCCGTGAGGGCTTACAATCTAAAAGGAAGGTGAGAAGAGACAGAAGGTGAGGGGCAGACATGTTTGTGGAGGGTGTAGTGACAGCAAGGTTATTGTTGGTTATAGCCAATCCTGAACAGATGGGTCGAGGCTGGTGAGAGTCTGAGGTGTTGGGGCAGTGAGTTCCAGAGTGTGGGTGAAGCACGAGAGAAGTCTTGGAGGCGGTTATGTGAGGAGCTGATAAGAGGAGAAAAGAGAAGAAGAAGGTCCTGTGAGGAGTGGAGGGTGCGTAAGGGGGGATATCTGGAGATTAAGGCAGAGATGTATGGAGGGGAGAGGTTATGGAGAGCCTTGGAGGTCAAGGTTACTAACTTGAACTGGATTTGCTGGGCAATGAGCAGGGATTGGCAAAGGGGAGAGGCAGAGTATCGAGGAGAGAGGTGAATCAGACGGGCAGCAGAGTTAATGAGAGATTGGAGAGGAGCGAGGGTGCTAGCTGGGAGCCCACAGAGAAGGATGTTGCAATAGTCTAGACGTGAGATGACGGGGGCATGGACAAGCATTTTTGTGCTTTCAGAGTTAAGGAATGAGCGGATACGGGAGATATTTTTCCGGCGGAGGCGGCATGCAGAGGTGAGGGTTTGGATGTGCGGTTTGAAGGACAGATTGGAGTCAAGGGTTATCCTAAGTCAGCTGGTGAGAGAGTGTAGCCATTAACAGTGATAGAGAGATCGGGTGGAGAGATGGAGTGGGACGGTGGGAAGATGATGAACTCAGTTTTCTCTACGTTTAGCTTCAGGAGACGTGAGGAGAAGAAGGAAGGATATGGACAAAAGACAGTCAGGGATCCGGGAGAGTAGAGAGGTAACATCTGGGCCGGAGATGTAGAGTTGGGATATACATATGAATATAACAATGAGTTGGAGAATTACTGCACAATTTTACAGGTGACACAGTGGTCTTACCGGTAGCATACAAATCATATAATATTGGCCACTGTGTATACGTGTGGCTTTATCCACTTACTGTAGCTGAATCCTGTTCCCATACACATGTATTTTGATATAGTGTTTGGCACAATTATTTAGGTTTTTTTTCAGCGTAAAAGAAAAAAGACTTAGATCACTGATCTCTTTTGAATTAAAGGGCTTTTTTTTAACCTTTTTCCAGTTTGTTGGCATCAATAAATTCTTTAAATAACTTTATTAAAATTAGTTCTTCTTGTACTTTTTGTTACAGGGATATTAGAACCAGCAGTGATGACTACCTTTCCATTTTGGGAGGTGCCTGTGGCTCCTTTACAGAAGCTACTGCCCCCAGAAAACATAGTCACTGTTCAGGGAGCAGACGTATATATGTATATCTCGTACACATGGGCCATCCACCACTCTCTTGGTGTCCACACTGAACTGGTTTCTCTGGGTGACAACTATCCTGATGCAAGAAATGTTGATCCCACTACGCGACCCCCCTTCATGTTGGGGCACAGGATTATCCAGTAAAGTTAACAAAAAACAAATCGGCCATAACGTTAAAACAGGTAAAATGAATAAAACTGATTATCTTATTACAATCTCATTGATCAAGGGATAGGATATAACCGGAATCAAGTCAGTTTTTTAAATTGAGGTTTTGGTAGCAGAAAAAAAGGGCAATTGTAAGGATCTAAGCCAGGTTAACAAGGACCAAATTATGATGGCTAGACAACTAAGTCAGACCATCTCCAAAATGCCAGGTCTTGTGGGATGTTCATACACAAAACACTAGATTCAAATGCCTACGGGTATAGATACTACACTAAAACTTAACATTTATTACCAAGATGCATTAAAACATACCAGATATTATCTAACTGCCTAATACTAAAGTACAATACTCACAAGAAAAATACGCGGAGCACCCGCCCCGAAAGGGGCGACCCCGCAAGGAGACCCTAACTTATATCAAACAGGACCAAAAAACATATACAAAAAATGTGCACATACAAAAAAAACTAATACCAAGAAGCACCACAAAATACAAAAATACGACACAAAACAAACACCAAAAGGCCTATGCTGAATACAAAATCCACACTAACCAACGTGTTTCTCGCGTAGATATCACGGGTTCATCAGGGAGACAGGGAGCCAGCAAAAGACAAACACACAAAGAAATAATAATAATATTCCCAGATGACTATGAATAAATAAGGTACAAAATAGAAATAAAGATGCATGTGCAACTCTAACGTCCCTTGAAAGATGCAACCGGGACTTGGTCCTGAAAAGATGATGCATGGCACTGCTATATAATATGAAGAAGCAGTGGGGTGTTCCCAATATTCGGTGGTCAGTAACAACCAAAAGTCCAAGAAAGGACACTTGGTAAACCAACAACACCATGAGTGTCCAGGGCTCACTGATGGAGGAGTGTGCGGAGTGAAAGCTAGTCCAGCTAGCCCAATCTCATTGTATCTGATGTATTACAAATTGCTGAAAACTTTATGCAGACTATGACATAAAAGATGTGAGGTGTAACCAAACTTCACACCATACTTTTACATATTAAAAAGTTCATTCACCTGGTTGTTCATTGTAGTCACTCCTTTACACTGCGTTTGGGCATAGGAGATCCAATCTGTATCAGACTTGTTTTTAGTCAGCGTCAGAGTCCATGCTGTGAGAGCCTTCCTCAACACCTCTCCTCTCAGGCACCGCTACGTCTCGAGATAATTTATCAGCTCTGAGTGCACACAGGTTTCCCTAGGTTACCGTCCCGCTCTCCCCTTCTCTTTCTGCTCTGTCTTATATGATAGCAGGGATGAAGACAGGTTGGGCTGCCGGTAGCTTGATAGCAAAGTGTGTTATCGCAAACAAGTAATTAGTCTCCTTTTGTTTTGTTTGCTTCAAGCTCTGTAGCTCTCTGCACTTATAGATAACATCTCCTGCTCTCATGTCAGTGCTATTAGAAGAGCTAAGCTGAAATGCTAATCACTACCATAGAAGCAGTCATACCATGACCAGGAAGAGACAGATCTGAATCTGCTCTTTAACATTACGGTTAGAAAACAGACACATTTTATTGGTTTGGGCAAAAAATAAATATTCTACTTTGAGTTATTGTACACTTTTATTTTGTACATTTTAGTTTACCTTGAGATCATGTTATTCACTTTTAAAACTATATAGAAAGGCATGGGTGTTACTATACAAATGCAATATCAAGTTATTGTCAAACCCTCAAGCTTCCCCTAAACTTGTCCAAACTGGAACTAGTAGATACATCATCATTTTGGCAGCAACAATGTTTACTTCCTTCTTTGTGAAATAATTCTATACAGCAAATTTCCAGGAGGATTTCCAGCATCAAATATTTACATAAAGACACATCAGAGAGCACATGGTGCAGATACTATTAAAGGGGTTTTGCCACTAAGTAAAATTGACGTGGAAACCTTGCAAATGAAATAAACATTTTCGCCATTCATTATTATAACAAATTCTGCACTGTTTTTGTTTTAGCTGCTCCTGTAGTGATCCATTGTTTACAGCTCATCTCCATGGGATACGACCAGGGCTGAGAGCTCCTCAGTCCTGGTCAGACATCAGCTCTTCTCTCAGGCAGCTACTAAGTGTTCAAACCCCAGGTGCTGTCATACTATTCCCGCCCTCTGTACTCCTTAGTAATTAGTCAAACAGTGCAAATAAATAAAAAAAAAACTCAATCAGGTGTGTGCATTGATAAAGAGAAAAAAAACAATAACCAGGTTTGGTTCCTGCAGAGATTTGAACCTAGGACCCTAGTGCCTTGAGGCAAAAACATTACCTCTCAGCTACTCACAATGCTTTACATAAACAGACCTTTTACTACAGAGAAGAAAGGTCTGGTGATGTCATCCTGCTGGGTCACATGATTTGCAATTCAAACAAATCACACACGCCCCCTTCTGAGCACACAGAGCTGAAGGGCTGGATGCCGGAGGAATGAAATGAGATTGTGGCAAAACCCCTTTAAGGTTGTTGTCTGCTGTAGACAATCCCGAACTCATAGGAAGGTCCCTTGAACATAAACTGATCCCATCGCTCCTCAACTGAGGCCTGAAGGGAAACTAAGTAGTAAGTATTCAGTATTGCTGCAGTGACCACCACAGGGGAAATTAAGCTTTATATAGTCTATGTTCAAATCAACTAAGCCTCTGCAGTGCAGGAGATGCTCCTTGTTACTACACTATACTCTGGTCAAGAAGTGTGGTTCCTGACCAGATCCTGACCCTCATTGCTAGCTTAGAGTTAGACAGGGTATATGTAAATGACATTTCTAGACTAGCCAAACCCTATGAGGGTACATCCTCTTGGCTTAGAAATGGCTAACGTAAGAATCAATGCGCCGATGCTGAAAGTTGCAATGGTTTCCTGGGTCATAAAGGGGCAGCACATATTAAAGTGGTTTTCTCACCATGCTGTTACAAAGAGCCTGCTCCTCACAGCCAACTTCAGGCTCCCACTTCCTTTTCAGCCTGTGGGTGGTTCTACAGCAGTGATTGGCTTATCAGCTCTGCTATTCCTAGCCAAGCCTGTTAGTGGGACATTAGTGATGGGAGGGTTTAATAGACGGGCAAAAGGCTGCAGAGCTCTAAATGGTTAAAGTTTGTCATTAAGAAATATAAACAAGCACCTGTGCTGATGATAAGACACAGCAAGAAGTGACATCACCATCCCTGCCAGTGCTGTTAGAGCAGAGAGAGGTGGGCTGTAACCTAGGAACTCTCCAGATCATCATTGTTTTGAGAATGTTTGGTACCACTACTCACTAGTGGTGGCATTTGTTGCTTGGCAGATGCCATAGTTCTTACAAGCAGGGCTGTGGAGTCGGAGTCGTGGAGTCAGTGCCTATTTTGCAGGAGTCGTCATAAAATAGACCGACTTCGACTCCCAAAATATATAATAGGTTGGTCCAGTTAGTTCGATGCAGTGCAAAGAGCAAGAGGAATTTGGTCCGGCCACTGCTACTTCTCCCATATCTTCAGCCTTATCACATGAGGAGTGTAACTGATGACATGGAGCAGGCAAAGCGCTGCCCCAGGGGAAAGATTCTGCTCTCATGGCAAACAGATTTCAGCAAAATTTTTCACCTGTTTTCAAAGAAGTAGAAGAGTACAACCATTCATCAAAACTGACTGTGGCTGAGGCGATTCCTTTATACCCTGACATTGTTAGATATGTGCCCCTGTGGTCACCGCTTTGCCCCCAACCCAAGTTAGTGTAGAGAGGCCGTTCTCTAGCCTGGAAATGAGATCAGATGTGAGGTCATGTATGCAGGATCTTGAGCTCTAGCTCAGAACAAATTCAGAGACTCCACAAATTTTCCCTGCAGTGTTTTTGCATATTTACAATTTTTTTGTGTTCTAAAGTCATATCCAATAAATACATTTTTTACACTGACAAGCAAAATGGTAACAATGTTTTGAACTTGTGACTTTCAAGCTCCATATCTCACCATCCACTATAGCTTTGTATATGAGGCTACTGTAATTTTATATACAGTCATCTTACCTATCTTATACATAAATTTGACTTGCATGCAGGGCTGTGGAGTCGACAAGCCAAAGCCCCGACTCCTCAATTTCCCAAAATCTGACTCCTGACTCCCTCATACACGGCGCATGTTTAAGTGATAACTTTACTGTAGTAAAATGGTAACATCAGGCTGTTTATCACCTTATGATACAATAATCAAGCTATTTAGGTAGAACAGACACTGACAAGCAAAAGGGTAACAATGTTTTGATCTTTTGAACACTTGTGGGTAGAGTTGAAGAAAAAGCTGTATTTGTATCCAAGTCCAGTCTGCACCAACACTGGGAATGTGTTGAAAAGATCTGGGATCAGATTTTAGTCAAGATATGCTTGAATCTGATTCAGAGCCCAGAAGGATTCAGGCAGTATTGAAAACCAAAGGTGGATTTCCCAAATACTAACAAAATAATAGAAATTAACATTTTGATTTTTAGTAGCAAAACAGTAACAATGCAGTTACAGGAAAGAATCTGCAGAACTTAGCAGATGCTGAATACTTGCAAGTCACATTTATGTATAAGATAGGTAAGATGACTGTATATAAAATTACAGTAGCCTCATGTACAAAGCTGTAGTGGATGGTGAGATATGGAGCCTGAAAGTCACAAATTCAAAACAATGTTACCATTTTGCTTGTCAGTTTTTTTTTTAACACAAAAAAATTGTAAATATGTAAAACACTACAGGAACATTTGTGGAGTCTCTGAATTTGTTCTGAGGAATAGTATCGCCTCCATCAGATCCTGCATACATGACCTCACATCTGATCTCATTATTTCCAGGCTAGAGAACGGCCTCTCTACACTAACTTGGGTTGGGGGAAAGCGGTGACCACAGGGGCAACATCTCTAACAATGTCAGGGTATAAAGGAATTGCCTCAGCCACAGTCAGGTCTGAGGCAAAGAAGTTGAACTCTTCTACTTCTTTGAAAGCAGTTGAAAAATTTTGCTGAAATCTGTTTGCCCTGGGATCGGAATCTTTTCCCCTGGGGCAGCGCTTTGCCTGCTCCATGTCATCAATTACACTCCTCATGGGATAAGGCTGAAGATATGGGAGCAGTAGCACTGCTCGGACCCAATGCCCAACTTATTATATATTTTGGGAGTCTGTCCCTTCCATGACGACTCCGACTCCTGCAAAATAGCCACCGACTCCGACTCCACGACTCCGACTCCACAGCCCTGCTTGCAACTATTTAGCATCTGCTTAGTTCTGCAGATTCTTTCCTGTAACTGCATTGTTACTGTTTGGCTCCTAAAAATCAAAATGTTAATTTGTATTATTTTGTTAGTATTTGGGAAATCCACCTTTGGCTTTCAGCACTGCCTGAATCCTTCTGGGCATGTTCTGGGATCAGATTCAAGCACATCTTGACCAAAATCTGATCCCAGGTCTCTTCTACACATTCCCAATGTTGGTGCAGACTGGACTTGGATACAAAATACAGCTTTTTCTTCAACTCTACCCACAAGTTGTTCAAAAGATCAAAACATTTTTTTCCCTTTGCTTGTCATGTCTGTTCTACCTAAGTAGCTTGTTTTTTGCATCATAAGATGATAAACAGCCTGATGTTACCATTTTACTACAGTAAAGTTATCACTTAAACATGCGCCGTGTATGAGGGAGTCAGGAGTTGGAGGTTTGGGAAATTGAGGAGTCTGAGTCAGGGTTTCGGCATGCCGACTGCACAGCCCTGATTACAAGAAATAATTATAAAGTCTTGTTTTGAAGGTGACTCAGAGAGGTGGATGTTTTCCATCACGCCACTAGGCAGATCCTATTAATGTATTTTATCAACTCTCATAGTATAAAAGTAAAGAGCTAGCAGGATTATCTTCATATTAACTGTCAACTAGTTATCTCCAGGTACGTTCATCCAACAGCTGTTCATAGTCGATACAGATTTTTATGGCACAAAGTGAAATGTTGCTTAGTGGACTTGTTTAAGAACATGATTCACTTCTGGCCAAATCTGATTAACTTGAATGAAGGTGCTGTCTGAGTACTGCTAGTTTTCCTGTCTCTATTATAGTTTAAGATTAAGGGTGTGCCACACTGCAAGTGGAAAACGCTGGTCAGAGTCTGTTTTATCGGCTTTTCAATGGTTTTGGAGGATGGTTCCGCGGTTTCGGACGTCCCCCTAAACCACTGAATAGCACACCTTCTGCACCAAGTTTTTTGGAACGCCAGCAGTATGAAAATTTAACCAGTAGAAAACCATGTAGTGTGGACTACTTGGCAGATTTTCTATTGATGTCTACAGTGATGGTTGACAGTCAGTTTTCAATTCCGAAAACCATTGTTGAGTGGACGTACCTTCAACCCTGAGTAATCTGAGCCCATCACAAAGGCTACGTATCTCTTAAAGGGGTTGTCTCGCTACAAAGATTAGCTTTCAACATGTAGGGATCACTAAATAAAGATGTTTTCCAAACATCCACTTTCACCAGCTTCAAAAGCAACCTGAAAACCCATTTCTTCAGGCTTGCCTATAACCTTCACTAAACTTGTCACTACTTCCTCCACAGACATGTCTGCCCCTCACCTCCTGTCTCTTTCCCCATCCTTGTAGATTGTAAGCCCTCGCGGGTAGGGTCCTCTCTCCCTCTGTTGTGCCAATGGTCATTATCCCTTATCACTGTACTCGTTTCACTTATGTTATGTATGTAACCCCCTCAAATGTACAGCGCCCTGGAATCAATGGCGCTTTAAAATAAATAATAATAATAATAATAATAATATTGCATTGTTCATTTTTTTTGTTAAGGAGCTACATGTAATTTTATCACCTTCTGAGCTCTCTCTGGTTTCCCAAGTGACCGACCTGTGTACGTCTCCCCCCCCCCCCCTGCTGTTTGTTCTATCTGATAGCAGGTAGTGATGTCATCACACAGGTCGCGGCAGCAGCAGCACAGAACTTCGGACAGTGAGAGCTTGTTTGTTATCTGATCTTTCAGACAAAAGCCAGTAATTACTGCTGTTTACTTTAACTCAGAAGCTTCCCTGGTCCTGACAGCATGAGATTTATCTAATTAGCAGAAGTCTGAATACATGGAGCTCATATGCTAATTACAGACAGCTTGACCAGGAAGTGACAGAGCAAAGCAGCATTATTTAGTTCAGGCATCCTGTGAAACTTTGAAATGAGACAACCCCTTTAACAACCTGTCTCATAGGAAGCAGCTAGTCAGCACAAAGATGGATTAGACCTGTGCTAAGAGTAGGCTTAGCACAGGTCAAGGTATTATAACAAAAGGTACTCAGATGCATTCCATGATGTAGTCGGTGCCGGCCGATAGACAGTAATAGAATAATTTGGACTACGCTTGCCCTATTTGCTACTGGTACAGGCAGTCCCCGGGTTACATACGGGTTAGGGACTGTAGGTTCGTTCTTAAGTTGAATTTGTATGTAAGGCGGAACCAATATATTTAGTACATGTATGGTGTATATGTATGGTATACATGTATCATGTGTATGGTGCGTAATTATAGGCAGGTATATGTCCCCCATAGCAGCTATAGGTAGGTATTGTCCCCTCATAGGCAGGTATAGGTCCCTCATAGAAGGTATAGGCAGGTAAGTTACCCACAGGTAGGTATATGTCCCCCATAGGTAGGTATATGTCCCCCATAGCAGGTAATAGGCAGGTATGTCCCTCATAGGCAGGTAGATGTCCCTCATAGGTAGATATAGGCAGGTATGTCCTCCATAGCAGGTATATGTCCCTCATAGGTAGGTATGTCCCCCATAGCAGGTATATGTCCCTCATAGGTAGGTATGTCCCCCATAGATAGGTATAGGCAGGTATGTCCCCCATAGATAGGTATAGGCAGGTATGTCCCCCATAGATAGGTATAATAGGCAGGTATGTCCCCCCATTAGATAGGTATAGGCAGGTATGTCCCCCATAATAGGTATAGGCAGGTATGTCCCCATAGATAGGTATATGGAGTTAGTCGCACCAATAGATAGTTATAAGGCAGTTATGTCCCCCATAGATCGGTATAGGCAGGTATGTCCCCCATAGATAGGTATAGGCAGGAGTATGTCCCCCATAGATAGGTATAGGCAGGAGTATGTCCCCCATAGATAGGTATAGGCAGGAGTATGTCCCCCATAGATAGGTATAGGCAGGTATGTCCCCCATAGGTAGGTATAGGCAGGAGTATGTCCCCCATAGCAGGTATAGGCAGGTATGTCCCCCATAGATAGGTATAGGCAGGTATGTCCCTCATAGATAGGTATGTCCCCCATAGATAGGTATGTCCCCCATAGATAGGTATGTCCCCCATAGATAGGCATGTCCCCATAGATAGGCATGTCCCCCATAGATAGGCATGTCCCCCATAGATAGGTATGTCCCCCATAGATAGGTATGTCCCCCATAGATAGGCATGTCCCCCATAGGTAACTATAGGCAGGTACAGTGGTGGCCAAAAGTATTGGCATCCCTGCAATTCTGTCAGATAATACTCAGTTTCTTCCTGAAAATGATTGCAATCACAAATTCTTTGGTATTAATATATTCATTTATTTTGCTTGCAATGAAAAAACACAAAACAGAATGAGACAAAAAACAAATTATTGATCATTTCACCCAAAACTTCGAAAATGGGCCGGACAAAAGTATTGGCACCCTCAGCCTAATGCTTGGTAGCACAACCTTTAGCCAAAATAACTGCGAACAACCGCTTCCGGTAACCATCAATGAGTTTCTTACAATGCTCTGCTGGAATTTTAGACCATTCTTCTTTGGCAAACTGCTCCAGGTCCCTGAGATTTGAGGGGTGCCTTCTCCAAACTGCTATTTTGAGATCTCTCCACAGATATTCTATGGGATTCAGGTCTGGACGCATTGCTGCCACTTTAGAAGTCTCCAGTGCTTTCTCTCAAACCATTTTCTAAGTGCTTTTTGAAGTGTTTTGGGTCATTGTCCTGCTGGAAGACCTATGACCTCTGAGGGAGACCCAGCTTTCTCACACTGGGCCCTACATTATGCTGCAAAATGTGTTGGTAGTCTTCAGACTTCATAATGCCATGCACACGGTCAAGCAGTCCAGTGCCAGAGGAAGCACAGCTACTCCAAAACATCAGGGAACCTCCGCCATGTTTGACTATAGGACCGTGTTCTTTTCTTTGAATGTCTCTTTTTTTTTCCTGTAAACTCTATGTTGATGTCTTTTCCCAAAAAGCTCTACTTTTGTCTCATCTGACCAGAGAACATTCTTCCAAAACGTTTTAGGCTTTCTCAGGTAAGTTTGGGCAAACTCCAGCCTGGCTTTTTTATGTCTCGGGGTAAGAAGTGGGTCTTCCTGGTATCCTCCCATACAGTCCCTTTTCATTCAGACGCCGCGGATAGTACTGGTTGACACTGTTGTAACCCTCGGACTGCAGGCAGCTTGAACTTGTTTTTGGGTGTTAGCCGAGGTTTTTTTATCCACCATCGGCACAATCTTGCGTTGAAATCTCTCGTCAATCTTTCTTTTCCCTCCACATCTAGGGAGGTTAGCCACAGTGCCATGGGCTCCGTCCACAATCTACGGAGGTTAGCCACAGTGCCATGGGCTCCGTCCACATCTAGGGAGGTGAGCCACAGTGCCATGGGCTTTATATCTAGGGAGGTTAGCCACAGTGCCATGGGCTTTACATCTAGGGAGGTTAGCCACAGTGCCATGGGGTTTACATCTAGGGAGGTTAGCCACAGTGCCATGGGCTTTACATCTAGGGAGGTTAGCCACAGTGCATGGGCTTTACATCTAGGGAGGTTAGCCACAGTGCCATGGGCTTTACATCTAGGGAGGTTAGTCGCAGTGCCATGGGCTTTACATCTAGGGAGGTTAGCCACAGTGTCATGGGCTTTACATCTAGGAAGGTTAGCCACAGTGTCATGGGCTTTACATCTAGGGAGGTTAGCCACAGCGTCATGGGCTCTACAACTTGGGAGGTTAGCCACAGTGTCATGGGCTTTCCATCTCGGGAGGTTAGCCACAGTGTCATGGGCTTTACATCTAGGGAGGTTAGCCACAGTGCCATGGGCTTTACATCTAGGGAGGTTAGCCACAGTGCAATGGGCTTTACACTTCTTGATGACATTGCGCACGGTAGACACAGGAACATTCAGGTCTTTGGAGATGGACTTGTAGCCTTGAGATTTCTCATGCTTCCTCACAATTTGGATTCTCAAGTCCTCAGATAGTTCTTTGGTCTTCTTTCTTTTCTCCATGCTCAATGTGGTGTACACAAGGACACAGGTTGAGTCAACTTTAATCCATGTCAACTGGCTGCAAGTGTGATTTAGTTATTGCCAACACCTGTTAGGTGCCACAGGTGAGTTACAGGTGCTGTTAATTGCACAAATTAGAGAAGCATCACATGATTTTTCAAACAGTGCCAATATTTTTGTCCACCCCCTTTTTTATGTTTGGTGTGGAATTATATCCAATTTGGCTTTATGACAATTCTTTTTGTGGTTTTCCATTGAAGACAAATTAAATGAAGATAATAATACCAAATAATTTGTGATTGCAATCATTTTCAGGAAGAGACTGAGTATTATCTGACAGAATTGCAGGGGTGCCAATACTTTTGGCTCATCGCGGAGAAAAGCCGTCCCCCCCGCGGCCGTGGGGACAGCCGCAAAACAGGACAAATACCGTCCGGCAAACCGGCCGGTATTTGTCCTGTGCAGTGGGGATGCGCCCTTAGGGTATGTGCACATTATAGATGACCCCCTCTAGGAGCCCCAGCAGCTACTGTTTTAATCAGACCCATCTCATGTTTTGAATGGATGGTCATTAATTTGAACAGCCGTCAAGTAATAACAAACTTCCCTAAGAGCTTAAAGGTAACCTGTTGGGTGGTTTATGCTGCCCTGTCTGAGATGAGATAGAAGGAGAGAAGCTGAGATCTATGATATAAAGGTCTATACGATACTGTGAAGGAAATAATTATTTGGTCCCTTGCTGATTGTGTAAGTTTGCCAACTGATAAAGACATGAACAGTCTATAATGTTAAGGGTAGGTTCATTTTAACAATGAGAGATAGAATATCCAAATAAAATCCAGAAAATTGCATTGTACAAATTACATAAATTTATTCGCATTTTGCTGAGAGAAATAAGTATTTGATCCCTCTGGCAAACAAGACTTAATACTTGGTGGCAAAACCCTCGTGGCCATTGACAGCTGTGTGTAGGCAGAAGCTATCACACCTTTGGATCCCATCCCAAATGAGTTGCCCTTTTTGGACAGCCTCTTCTCAGAACAAAGCCACTCCAGTGATTAGCTGGTCATCAGAAGTTCAGCCTCTCCATCCTGCTTGTAGCAGTATTACCCAGCCGCCATCATATACTACTTCTGTACATTGGTCGCTACACGAGAAAAGTCTGTCAAAATATAGTTTAACACTTCAAAATCAGGGCTGTTAGGAGCCAAACTCAAGGGGGCACCTCTCTGAAGACTGTTAACCCCTTAAGCCCCAGGCCTGAAAAGTAGTTAATGACCAGAACATTTTTTTAGTTTTTGCCTCCTTGCGTTTCAACAGTTGTAACTTTTTTATTTTTCCAATGACGCGGTTGTACGAGGCCTCGTTTTATTCGAGACAAGTTGTACTTTATGGGGAAATAGTTTAAGTTCACTTATAAATAATTGCATAATTTTTTTATTTTTTTTATTTGTTTGGGTTTTTTTACATTTTTTTTTACACCATTTACATTTCACACTTAATAACCTGTTAGATTAATTCTACAGGTTATTATGATCGTGTGGATACATAATATGTGTAGGGTTTTTTTGTGTGTGTAATGTATGCACAATTATTTTTTATTAAATATTTATTTTTATTTTATTATTATTATTATTTTTTTTTTTTAACACTTAGTAATGTATTAGCATATTCATATATGCCAATAGATGATAATCTGTGCCATTCTGACACAGGCAGTGATTAGGACAGCACACAGTTTGTCCTGATCACTAGTTTAGTACACAGACAGCTCTGGGGCTACTCTAGGTTCCCAGGGCTGACTGTGTAGCCGTTCCCCGGGCTCTGTCGGGTCACCGGGTGTTCCGATCACCCGACAGAGCAGGGAAACCCTTTGATTGCGCTGCGGTGACGATCCGCCGCAATCAAAGGGTTAAAGCACCGGGGTGCGGAGGTTTCCCCCGCTCCCCGGTGCTCACAGGAGATGCTCTGGGATCAGGGCTGTGTAGTACAGCCCCGATCTCAGTGCAGCTGCGATGCCCAGAGCCGCAAACTCAGATGTTTGCAGCGATGTCAAAAGACGAACGACCTGCACCAGCCGACATCAAAAGAGGGCGGGCGGGTGGGCGGGCGTTAAGGAGTTAACAGATCCTACAGCCCAATGTATTCTGCCAATACCATTGATGCCTTAGTTGTCTACTGGCAAAGGAAACAAATCTAAGAAAAAAGGAAACAGTCAAAACAGATGATATCATCTTTCTGACTTGGCACCCAAGATACCCATTTAGACTGGATTAAGAAAATCAACTCTTCATATGAAACAACAAGATCCTAAAGAGGTTTTCCAACTAAAGTTTAAAAAATAAAAATAGGGTTTATATTTATATATATTTATAGCTGCATAAAAAAAATGATGACCCCCAAAACCTCAACTTTGCAATGATTGCTTTTCTAGCACTGGTCTTTTCTTTGGAAGGTGCATGACTGCTAAAGCCAATCAGAGGCTTTTGGGTATGTTCACACAATGGATTTGGACGCTGATTCAGGTGCAGATTGGAATCAGCATCCAATCTGACTGGTATCCTTTTGTTGTTTCAAATATAAAATCTGCCTCATTGTGCACACGACACTGGATTAATTTTTAGCGCTGAAAATCCTGATAAGGATCTGACATGTCAATTCTTGGGGCGGAATCCATGCCAAATCCTCACCTCACATTATAGTCTATAGGAGGCTGAAAATCTGCGCCAAATTCACGTCCGAAATCCTCGCTTACTGGCACAGATTTTAGGCAAGAATTCCAGGCTTAATCAGCACGCAGTCTTAAAGGTCACATGCCATACCTTTAACATCACTGCTCTGGAAGTGAAGGACATATAACTGTTAAAGCCAATCAGAGGGAACAGCATGTAAGCAGATATGTCAATGACACGTGACCGCTGAAGCCACAGGAAGGAAACAGAGACCAGTGGACAGAGACCTTAGTTATGACTAAGGACCTATGGCCTGAAACGCGTAAACTTCGACCATGGCTGGATTTTCTGAACAGTTTTTTAATTGGATCTATTAAATATGGACATTTTATTCCACATTTATATTTTGCTGGATTAATTTTTATTTTTTGGATTCTGACGACCACACTTGATGAAGGGTATTATCCGTGCAAAATCTATCTGTAGGATAGGTGAGCTGGCTATCTATTCTATTACCAGTGGACACCTATGACAGCTTCAGTGCTACAACAACAGTGAGCACTAAAGTAATTATACCTTTTTGGGTTTTTTTTCCTCATGAAGCCTGTTTTAGGCTATGTTCACACGGCTTAATTGCGGGACGTAATTCCGCCCCGCAATTACGCCGTGTGGCCGGGGGCGGGAGCGGGGGAGTGAGCGGGGGGCCGGCACTTCGCCGGCCCATAGACTATCACTGCTAGCGGCGTATACGCGCCGCTAGAAAGTGACATGTGAATTATCTCCCCGCCCGGCGGCTTCGCCGGGCGGGGAGAGGAGACGTAAACCATAGTTCTCTATGAGAACTGTGAATTACCGTAATGAATGGGCCGTTTTCGGCCCGTAATTGGCGCACTTTGGCGCGTAATTACGGACCGAAATATGGCCCATTTTAAGCCGTGTGAACATGCCTTTAACATTTTTATAATTCGGGGCAGACAGCCCCTTTAAATGGTGAATTAAAACACAAAGCATATTAGAGAGTGACATAGGGCCATATGTATGAACCTGTTTAGGTCTAAAACTCACTTTTTTGCCTATAGGTTACTATGGGAAAAAGAGTGAGTTTTAGACCTAAACAGTTTCATACATGTGGCTCATAATGTTATGTACTATCAAAGATTAGCAATGCATGTTAATAGTGCAAATACATTTTAGGCCATTTGTTTTATGTCGGAGCCTGACACAACTGATGACTAATGTTTAATTCATTTATATATAGGGCTGACATGTTTTGTTAAGAGACTGTCATCGCTCCGTGTCCTGTCCCATTGGGGTTAACAATCACAATTCCATGGAGTTGGGAGGA
Organism: Phyllomedusa bahiana; assembly: GCA_025379985.1. Lineage (NCBI taxonomy): Eukaryota > Metazoa > Chordata > Amphibia > Anura > Hylidae > Phyllomedusa > Phyllomedusa bahiana. Next base: position 54,798 of record JAODAL010004384.1, on the reverse strand, counting down.
AAAACCTAGAAAAAAAACAGGGAGAATATACAAATTCTTTGCAGACACTGCCCATGGTCAAAACCCCGGACCCCAACCCTGCAGGGCAACAGTGCTAACCACTGAGCCACTGGGCACAGGTTCAGCATCCATGGACATCAGTGTTGTGCAGTCCACACAAAAGAGCTGTCTGGCTTGACGTAGCTCCAATCAGGGCTGTGGAGTCGGCAAGCCAAAGCCCCAACTCCGACTCCTCAATTTCCCAAACCTCCGACTCCCGACTCCCTCATACACGGCGCATGTTTAAGTGATAACTTTACTGTAGTAAAATGGTAACATCAGGCTGTTTATCACCTCATGATACAAAAATCAAGCTATTGAGGTAGAACAGACACTGACAAGCAAAAGGGTAACAATGGTTTGATCTTTTGAACATTTGTGGGTAGAGTTGAAGAAAAAGCTGTATTTGTATCCAAGTCCAGTCTGCACCAACATTGGGAATGTGTAGAAGAGACCTGGGATCAGATTTTAGTCGAGATATGCTTGAATCTGATCCAGAGCCCAGAAGGATTCAGGCAGTATTGAAAGCCAAAAGGTGAATTTCCCAAATACTAACAAAATAATAGAAATTAACATTTTGATTTTTAGTAGCAAAACAGTAACAATGCAGTTACAGGAAAGAATCTGCAGAACTAAGCAGATGCTAAATACTTGCCTGTCAAATTTATGTATAATATAAGTAAGATGACTGTATATAAAATTACAGTAGCCTCATGTACAAAGCTGTAGTGGATGGAGAGATATGGAGCCTGGAAGTCACAAGTTTAAAACATTGTTACCATTTTGCTTGTTAGTGTAAAATATATTTATTGGCTGACTTTAGAACACAAGAAAATTGTAAATATATAAAACACTGCAGGAACATTTGTGGAGTCTCTGAATGTGTTCTGAGAAATAGTATTGCCTCCATCAGATCCTGCATACATGACCTCACATCTGATCTCATTATTTCCAGGCTAGAGAACGGCCTCTCTACACTAACTGGGTTGGGGGCAAAGCAGTGACCACAGGGGCAACATCTCTAACAATGTCAGGGTATAAAGGAATCGCCTCAGCCACAGTCAGTTTTGATAAATGGTTGAACTCTTCTACTTTGAAAGCAGGTGAAAATTTTTGCTGAAATCTGTTTGTCATGGGAGCAGAATCTTTTCCCCTGGGGCAGCGCTTTGCCTGCTCCATGTCATCAATTACACTCCTCATGTGATAAGACTGAAGATATGGGAGCAGTAGCACTGGCCGGACCCAATTCCTCTTGCTCTTTGCATCGAACTAACTGGACCAACTTATTATATATTTTGGGAGTCAGTCGGTCCATTTTACACTGACTCCGACTCCTGCAAAATAGGCACCGACTCAACTACTCCGAATCCACAGCCCTGGCTCCAAAAGTTTAACCTTTTCAAATACTAACCAATTTATTTTAAGGTGGAATTTAAGGTGGATTTTTTTCATGAAACAGGCCAACTTGCTACAAGAGAAGAGTCTGTACAAAGGTATTTCTTGTCATTTAAACGTTGAGTCTTGAGTTGTAAGGTTAGGATGGAAAGTTTTCATCACAAGACAAAATCTACAGGCATATGGAATAGCAACATCTCTAGGAACCTGGACAACGTTTATGGTGCCCTGTAATAAATGAGCGGCAGGGTCTCTAGTTAATCACAGGTTAGATGTGAATACATGCATTCTCTAGTCAGAAACAGGGGCCCATGAGTTCATCACAAAGCATTAGGGATGAGGCCCGGCCACCATTAATCCATATTATCCTGCCATTAGCCCCACACAGAAGAAATCTGGTGAAGAGGACACAGACCTGCTCTACATTATTCAATTAGCTGAGTGACATGATGCATCCTCACCACCAGACTCCACATTACCTATACCCTCATGATTAACTCATCCTTCACAAGTCCAAAACTTTATACTTCTTATAAGGACTATGTTATTACAATTACTTAAAGGTACACTACCTTCCAAAGGTTTCTTATATATATATATATATATATATATATATATATATATACACATACACATTTTTAAAATTACTCTCTCTGACTTCCCTTTCTGAGCTCAGATAGCACTGTGTAAGAAGATTGCTTGACGGTCCTGCTTTCTGGCCAGCCATGGCCTGAGAAGTTTAAGTATTATGAGCAGCATCTAATAAGTGTGAAGAAACACCCTCCCAGTGCACAAAAAGGATTACCCAATTTTCCTTATATGTATTGCTGTTCACTGCCTTATGATCTAGTGGTCTAGTCTAATATGATCTATCCCTGTGGAGAGAACAATAGAGCAATCATTGTCATTACCTACTATTTGTAATGAGACTACATAGAGATAAACAACAGCTAATGTGATCTGCCCTTCCATTCAAAAGTTCTCTCTCTTACGAATGGCGCCGCAGCCCGCAAATTGCATAGGTCTTCAAAAAAGTTCTAATTCTAAAAACAATATTTTCCAGGAATATTAGAGGCTCATTTCTGATAAAAGTGTCCCTTTAAGAAGAAGTTACCTTGAAAAAAGCCATCTGATCTGCCATTATCATGTTTTAGACCTAGAGGGGCTAAACGGATTGAAATACAGTTTTGCTGTGACAGATTTAGTAAGATTTGTCATTTATTTAACCAGATGCTGACGGTCCATAGATGATAAATGGTAGTGAATGCTGGGTTCACTCTCGTTGATGACAATGTTCGGGGGTACTCTGACGGATAGCATGAAATATCCGAGGAAGCCCCATAGAGATTAATAGAGCAGCTGCAGCCCTGTGTGGTAGACTGTGCTATTGTGTCCCACAGGGAAATCGTATAATGCCGGGAAACAAACGACCGGTAATTTATCCGACCGGTATTTGTACTGTTTTTGGGCCGTGCACACGGCCACAGGGGAACGGCTTTTCTCCACGGTTTGCGGAATCGCCCGTCCCCCCTCCCATAGACATGTTCATATTCCGTCTGAAAACCGGTCGGAAGAATGAACATGATCAATATTTTACTGAGCGCCAGCGGTCTGAGAAACCACCGGTCGGAAAACCCGTGCTGTGGGGACCGCTGCGCGGGTTTTCCATAGAGGTCAGTGTAAAAGTTTGTCAGCCGGTTTACAAACTATTTTCAAAACCGAAAACCGTCTGAAAAACCGGCTGCAAACCCGCGCTGTGGGGACCAACCCTTAGAGCATGTCCCCACGGCAAGTGTTTTTGACCGGTTTTTCAGCCAATTTGCAAAACCGGCCAAAAATGAGCACAATTATGCTCTATGGAAAACCCGTGCAGCAGTCCCCACTGCATGGGGTTTCCGCCCGCCGGTTTTTCCGCCCGCGTGCCACTCAAAAAACATTGAGCATGATGTAAATGAGTGGCACGGGCCCATTTGGAAGGAGAAGAAAGAAAATAGATGTCTGGAGCCTGGAAACAGAGGAAGGTGAGTATAGGGGTTTTTTAATGAGACCCCAGGAGCTGCCTATTAATTTTTTTTAGGACCTGGACAACCCCTTTAAATCTCTGCTAATTCTGGGTTTACGAGTCACCTGATCCATTGAAATCTCTGCTTGATCTAGGCTCTGGAGTCCAGTGGGCGGTCATACTCAGTGATTGACAGCATTCCCTATATACGGCTGGATAGTGATTTAGGGGGACATGTATGAAGATCGGCGTGATCTTGAAAACCGTGAAAACTGCGCCTGATGTATGTCGGTGCCGAAGTGCGCCCATACATGCGGGGCAAATTTCAAACAGACCACATTAAAATAGGTCTGCATGTCGGAGCTGTAATGCGCCTCACTTTGCCGACTCGCATTCATACATGCGTCGTAGTTTTTGAATGTAGCACGTCCCGCCCCAGAACGTCCCTTCATGTTAGGCGCATTACAAAGTGGCGAACCTTGCGCCTAACAGCGCATTTGGTGCGTCTGACAGCGGAGCCGGCACAGTGAGGCGCAGTATACGCCTGAAAATGTGTGAAAGCTCCGATCATACATGTCCCCCTTAGTTGTCAATCAGTTGTGGGACCGCCCACTGGACTCCCAAGCCGAGACTAATAGAGACTTCATTGGATAAGTTATAAAGGATACTGAACCGCACACATCTTGCTCTGTGCAGGGCAATGGGACAAGGTCCCTCTAAAGCATTGGCACCTCTCCACTCTGCAGCATGCCCACTCCACCCACGCACCCCTGCCAGCCTCACCTGTACGCCAGGCTCATGCACTCGAATAACCGGGTGAGCGTGGGATCGATGCTGCCTGCTGGGACGGCTCCTGACTTGTCCGGCTCCCTGCTCCGATGTCTGTCATCGTTGTGCGGGGAGGAGACCATGAAGTGGCCGCTGTGGATAACCTGCAGCCGGGGCCGCAGCCCCTCACTATCGGAGTCGGAGTCTGTGTCCGGAGCGGGGCCCCGAAGTTGCCCGGAGTCGCAGCCAGCCATGGTGCCCGCAGCGTCGAGGAAGCGACGGCGAGAGACAGCAGAAGGTGAAGCCACACCCCTCCCTTATCAGCCACCAATGAGAACAGCGAGCTAACGCTGCCCTTACGATATCCACCAATGACGAGGAGCGAGCCGCGTGACCACGCCTCTCTCTTCTGACAGGGAACGCCCACTTGTCAGAGGTGTGGAGCCGCTTGGCACAGCGCTCACTTCCCGGCAGGTGATCTGTCCCGCAGATAGGGAGGGATCCCCGCTCCAATAGATCACTTATCATAGGAATAGATGGGAGTCCCTCCAATAACAGAACATGGGCAGTGGTGTAGCAAGCGAATGCCGACAAGGAAGTGAGCAAAATGTCGGCACTGGGAGATTTCCTTCAAGTCTGATTTACAAACTGGAAATGATCAAATGCTTATTCAATGATTCCATGTATAGGGCATTGTATGGAGGAAGGGGCCCTATAGCAGCGATCCAAACAGGGGCCCTTCTCATTCATAGTTCCTTCCATTCCAAGGTGTAGATCTGCTCCCCTATTGACCTTCATTGGGGGCAAAGTCCCTGTGCTCAGGCTTGGACTGGCCCACAATAGGGGAAACCCCTGGTGGGCACCAGAGCATGGCAGACCAGGAGTTGTTTTCTAACCCCTTAAGCCGAACGCCTGAAAAGTAGTTAATGACCAGAACATTTTTTTAGTTTTTCCTCCTTGCGTTTCAACAGTTGTAACTTTTTTTATTTTTTCAATGACGCAGTTGGATGAGGCCTCGTTTTATTCGAGACAAGTTGTACTTTATAGGGGAATAGTTTAAGTTCACTTATAAATAATTGCAGTATTTTTATTTTTTAAAAAAAGATTTTTTTTTTTTTTTACAACATTCTTATTTCACACTTAATAATTTGTTAGATTAATTCTACAGGTTATTACGGTCGTGTGGATGCCTATTATGTAGGTTTTTTTGTGCGTGTTAATTTATGACACAATTATTTTTTTATTAAAATTATTTATTTTTATTTATTCTTTATTATTTTTTTTTTACACTTTTTATGGGGTTTTTTTACTTTTTTTTTACTCCCATGAAGAACTGTTTTACATTTTTTTTTTTTTTTTTTAAAACTTAGTAAAGTATTAGCATATATATATTTTATATATATATATATATTTATATATATATATAATATATTACTTTATTATATATATATTATGCTATATTTATAAGCAGTGTCAGTTTGACACAGGCAGTGATTAGGACAGCACACAGTTTGTCCTGGTCACTGGCTTGTTACACAGACAGCTCTGGGGCCACTCTAGGTCCCCAGGGCTGACTGTGCAGTGGTTCCCCGGGCTCTGTCGGGTCACCGGGTGTTCCGATCCCCGACAGAGATTGCACTGTGGTAACGCACCGACGCAATCAAAGGGTTAAAGCACTGTGGTGGGGGGGTTTCCTCCACTCCCTGGTGCTCGCAGGGGATGCTCTGGGATCGGGGCTGTGTAGTACAGCCCCTATCCCAGCGCAATTGCGGCGCCGGGCACCGCAAACTCCGATGTCTGCAGCGACGTCTAAAGACGTCGCTGTACTATAGACGAACGACCTGCACCAGCTAAAGTCTAAAGTCGGCGGGCAGTTGTTAAGTGGTTAAAGGGGTTGTCTCATTACAAGGATTGCTTTTTATGTTAAAGATCTTGCACAAACAAGTCACTTTGTAATATATGTCCATTAACAGTGTCCTACCTATTCCTAGATATCCCCTGTTATATGGGCTGCGTCAGCTCCACAGGTCGCTATAGCTACAGACCTGTTCAATCTCTCCTTACAGGCTGCCAGCACTGGTTGCTATAGCTACAGACCTGGCTTCTTCCGCAGCCTAGTAGAAGCCAGTAAACACACCCCTGAATTCAAAATGAAACTAGGAAACAGGACTGAGGTGAGATGAATCAATGTAGTGAGACAACCCCTTTAACCCCTGAAGTTGAACGCCTGAAAAGTACTTAATGACAGCACATTATTTCAGTCTCCTTACGTTTTCAACAATCGAAACTTTTTATTTTTTCAATGATGCAAATGAGGCCTCTTTTTATTGGGGACAAGTTGTACTTTTTGGGGGAATAGTTTAAGTTCACTTATAAATTATTGCAGATTTTTTAAAGTTCTTTTTACACCAGTCACATTTCACACTTAATAACTTGTTACATTAATTCTACAGGTTATTACGGTCACATAGATACCTAATTTGTGTAGAGTTTTTGTGTGTAATGTATGTACAATAATTTTTTATTAATATTTATTTTACTTTATTTTTTCCTACACTTTTTTTCCTTTTTTAAAAAAATAAATAAAATAAAAATCCCATGAGGTGATAACTGTTTTACATTTTTTTTTAACCTTAGTATGTATTATTCATATATGCTAATACATTATAATCTGTCAGTCTGACACAGGCAGTGATCAGGGCAGCACACAGTCTGCCCTGATCGCTGGCTTCTTACACAGACAGTCCTGGGGCTACTTTAGATCCCCAGGACTGACTGTGCAGCCATTCCCCAGGCTCTGTCGGGTCACCGGGAGTCCCGATCTCCCGACAGAGCGGGAGAAAGCCCTCTCATTACGCTGTGGTTACAAATTGCGGCAATCAAAGGGTTAAGCGTCGGAGAGCAGAGGTTTCGCAAAACTTGATGTCTGCAGTTATGCCAAAAGACATCGCTGCAGACGAACGACCTGAAGTGCCCGACATCAAAAGTCGGCGGGCGGGCGGTCGTTAAGGGGTTGACTGCATATATAGAAGAGGGAAAAAAACATAGAGAGGCAGAAAGCAATAGGCAGAGTATAGGAGTCATGTACAATCATTTACAGTAGCTGTAGGGCGGGCCCCTAACATAAACTTCACTGGTGGGACCAGAAACAGCTCAACTGGTGGGCACCTACAATCAAATCCATCTTTGGGCCCTAGAACCTGCAGTCTAACACTGCCTGTGCTCATGATCTGGGAGTAACCTAAACTGATCCTCATCTATTTGGGCTGGATCCCACAGCAGCTGACCTCACAGCATATGTAACTTTCTGTATATAGCCCTGCCTGCCCCTGTATATAGCCCTGCCTGCCGGCATATAGCCCTGCCTGCCGGCATATAGCCCTGCCTGCCGGCATATAGCCCTGCCTGCCTGTATATAGCCCTTCCTGCCTGTATATAGCCCTGCCTGCCGGGATATAGCCCTGCCTGCCTGTATATAGCCCTGCCTGCCTGTATATAGCCCTGCCTGCCTGTGCATAGCCCTGCCTGCCTGCATATAGCCCTGCCTGCATAAAGCCCTGTCTGCCTGCATATAGCCCTGCCTGCCTGCATATAGCCCTGCCTGCCTGCCTATAGCCCTGTCTGCCTGCCTATAGCCCTGCCTGCCTGCCTGTATATAGCCCTGCCTGCCTGTACATAGCCCTGCCTGCCTGTATATAGCCCCCCCAAAACCCTGCCTGCCTATATATAGCCCTGCCTGCCTTTATATAGCCCCCCCAAAGCCCTGCCTGCCTATATATAGCCCCCCAAAGCCCTGCCTATATATAGCCCCTATAGCCTACCCTATGCCCTCCCTGCCTGTATATATAGCCCTATAGCCTACCCTATGCCCTGCCTGCCTATATATAACCCCTATGGCTTAACTTATGCCCTTCCTGCCTGTATGGGCCCCCTATAGCCTACCCTAAGCCCTGCCTGCCTACATATATGTCCCCTATAGCTACCTAAATCCTGCCTTCCTACCTATATGGCCCCCAGACCCTGCCTATCTATATAGGGCCCTATAGCTTCCTAAACTCTGCCTGTCTATATGGGGCCCTATACTCTACCTAACCCCTTCTTGACTGCCTATATGGGGCCCTATAGCTACCTAAACCCTGCCAATGTGGGGACCCTATTGCCTACCTAAACCTGGCCTATCTGGGGGCCCCTATAGCCTATGTAAACCCTGTTTTCCTAAATGGACCCCATATAGCCAGGGGGGCAGGGAGTGAGGTGCTGGAAAAGTGAGGAATCTAAGATATTTGTGTCTAAATCATCAGGGACAAGTGGTCGGGAGACGTCATCATGGCGGTCTGGACTGGATGCAGAACAAAAGGGAAAGTCAACAACTTATCAGAAACGTCACCTGTGAGTCACAAGATGTAACTGCACTGTAATCATTTATATGTCTGCAGAGTCTGTGTACACTGTTAACTATCACTATATGGTCACTGTATGGAGGTACTGTTGGTCTTTGTATACCGATCAGTGATAGTGTAGGGTTATTATTCAATCACTATGTGGTGGTAATTTGTGGACATGTTCTGGCGCTATAATCAGGTCCATATGTAGTAGTATTATTGGTAATGTTGGTTTTGGTATAGTGGATTTGTTTGATAGCAGTATGATGGTGAGATGTATGGTGAGGTATTTGCCCCTTGTATTATCTACATTATCTAATTGCATGTCCTGGTAAATGTTCGTGGTCGGGGAGGCAGGCGAGGGGGGGGGGGCCCATCCAAAAGTTTGCTATTGGACACAGGCTTCTCTAGTTACGCCCCTGACTATAGGATTCGCTTATTTAAGAATCTGTGCACCAGGAGACAAAAAGAGAGCAGAGGTAGGTCTCCAGTGCAGTGTGGCTGATGATCAACTGTCCAGGGGAAAACTCTTTTACATTTTTGGATTTAGCATTTTTAGACAGTTTTTTCAAATATATTACCGACAAAGAGATAAGGTCATCTGTAATTTTACATAATGACAGTGTATCACTTGAAAGTGCCATCAATGTGTAATAACTGGGGTCCAGCTGCTGGGACCCCCACTGATCACCAGACCAAAAAGGAGCATTGCTCTTGTCCATGCCCTTCATATGTTATTGAAGCTCAGCTGCATTAAAACCTCTTTTCCTAATCAATACCTCTTTTTCCTACCAACATTTTAAGGTACAGAACCACTTTAAAGAGGCATTCATGCTGTTTCACAGAGTCTGCTCTTCACAGCCAGCTTCAGGCTCCCACTTTCTGTCCAGACTGTGGGTAGTTCTACAGCAGTGATGATATTTCAACTCTGCTATTCCTAGTTGAGTCTGTTAGAAGGACATTGGCGATGGAGGAGTTTTAACACCAGGGCAGAAAGCTACAGAGCTCTAAAGGGATAAAGTTTAAAGATAAAAGATTAAAGATAAACAAACTCTTGTTCTGCTGATAAGACACAGCAGGGAGTGATGTCACTATGGCAACCAGGGCTGCTTAAGCAGAGAGAGGTGGACGTTAACCTAGGAAACCTATAAACATGAAGGAGATATGAACTTCTCTTACTTTGAAATGAAACAAAATAAGAACAGCAATGTATTTGGTAATATTCTTTATTTACCTTTGCCTACATGTTTAAAGCTCATCAATGTAGTGAGAATACACCTAAGCTTTTGATTGATGTGTCTAATTCTAAAATTGAAAAAAAAAACATTTATACTTGTTTATTGGAATAAAAAAGTTGCAAAATACAGTAAACAATATATTTTCTCTATAGTTTTCTACTTTTTACTACACATTTTCCACATTTTATTCCTGCGTTTTGGCATAAGTGGGCATAGACAACAGCCCAACAAATTTCGTACATTTAAAGGGGTTGTCTCATCATGCTTTTTTAGAGCTACAAGCAGTTTTACATTCACGCATCCTGTCTCTTTCTGGTCAGGCTGTGGGTGGTTGTATAGCAGTAATTAGCATATCAGCTCCCTGTTCACAGCTCTTCTAATTGCTCTGACATGGGAGCAGGAGATCTTATCCATACTCAAGAGAGCTTTAGGCTAGGTTCACACGGCTTAACTGCGGGGCGTAATTTCGCCCCGCAATTACGGCGTGTTTACGGGGGCGGAGCGGGAGCGGGGGAGTGAGCGAGGGGCCGGCACTTCGCCGGCCCATAGACAATCACTGCTAGCGGCGCGTATACGCCGCTAGAAAGTGACATGTCAATTATCTCCCCGCCCGGCGGCTTCGCTGGGCGGTGAGAGGAGACGTAATCCATAGTTCTCTATGAGAACTGTGAATTACCGTAATGAATGGGACGTTTTTGGCCCGTAATTGGCGCACTTTGGCGCGTAATTACGGACCGAAATACGGCCCATTTTAAGCTGTGTGAACATGGCCTTAGAGCTGAAAAATAAACAAGTAATTAGAGATAATTAGTTGTTAGAGATAGCACATTCTATTCTCAAGTTGCCGGCAGTCTAACCCGTGGAGACTGCACTCCCTGCTGTCAGATGCTGACCTGTGTGCACTCAGAGCAGATAAAAGCTCTCTTATCTCCTGTACAAAGCAAAAATAAAAGTAATATATTTGGAAAAAGTCTTCAATCACCTGTCCCTACATGTTAAAAGGTAATCTATGTGGTGAGAAAACCCCTTTAAAAGAGCATTCTTCACATGTCAGTTTTAGTAAATCTTTGTGTTCCCTATGAAGTAACAATCCTGGAGCCTCTTTTCTGAGAAGTTTGTGTTGTGTAGAAATTGATGACTGAATTAGTCATATGGGTGTTACCAGTTGGGGGGGTGTCCCTGCACAGTTTCATATTTTCCAATCAGAGCATACAGTCAGTGTGTGCAGGATACACCCCTTTGAAAACTGAAATGGTATCCCCCAGCTGACTAATTCGGTAATACATTTCTAGAAGGAATATTTATTTTTACTATGTAATGTTTGGTTTTGTCTGTATGTTTACCCTCTACATTATAAGGCCATGTTCACACGGCTTAAAACTGGACGTATTTCAGTCCGTAATTACGCGCCGGAGTGCGCAAATTACGGGCTGAAAACATCCCATTCATTACGGTAATCCACAGAGAACTATGGATTACGTCTCCTCTCCCCGCTCAGACAATACGCCGCGGAGGGAGATAAGTGACATGTCATTTACTAGCGGCGTATACGCGCCGCTAGTAAAGATAGTCTATGGGCCGGCGAGGTGCCAGCTCCCCACTCCCGCCCCGCCCCCATCCACACGGCGTAATTGCAGGGCGTAATTACGCCCCGCAAATAAGCCGTGTGAACCTAGCCTAAGGGTATGTTCACACAGCGTTTTGCCTCCGTATGAACATCCGCTTTTCAGATGCGTCTCTGGGTCCATCAGAACAGACCCAGAGACGCATCTAACAATTAGCAGTGAGTTTATCACTGCCGGCAATGACAGACACGCAGCGGCGTTCACATGAGAGATCGCCGCTGCGTGTTTGGATCGCGCCTGTCGGGTCCGTCTTGCGGATGCGATGAAAGATTTGCATGTCATTTCTTGGATCGCAGCCGCAAGACGGACGCGACAGGCGCAATGCAAACACGCAGCGGCGATCTCTCATGTGAACGCCGCTGCGTTTCTGTCATTGCCGGCAGTGATAAACTCACTGCTAATTGTTAGATGTGTCTCTGGGTCTGTTCAGATGGACCCAGAGACGCATCAGAAAAGCGGATGTTCATACGGAGGCAAAACGCTGTGTGAACATACCCTAAAGGGCTGCAGAATATGTTGGCACTACATAAATAAAGATTATTATTAATAATAGAGGGGAAGCACAACACAGAGTTATAAGGCTATGTTCACACGGCTTAAAATTGGACGTATTTCAGTCCGTAATTACGCACCGGAGTGCGCAAATTACGTCTGTAATATGTCCCAGTCATTACGGTAATCCACAGTTATAGAGAACTATGGATTACGTCTCCTCTCCCTGCTTGGCGAATATGCCGCGGGGGGAGATAAGTGACATGTGAATTACTGGCGGCGTATACGAGCGGCTAGTAATGATAGTCTATGGGGCGGCGAGGGGCCGCCCCCCCCGCCCCCGTCCACACGGCTTATTTGCAGGGCGTAATTACGCCCTGCAAATAAGCCGTGTGAACCTAGCCTTAGGGAAGATGTTTCAGAATTGTTATGTCACAGGGAACACAGGTATTTACTAAAACAAACATGTTAGGAGATGACACAGGTCCTCTTTAAAGCCAGAAGATGGCAGAATTTTAGGTCTGCTTGCAGCAGGCATAGTTTTAATTTTCTGGCTTTAAGACAGATGCACCAAATGTATTGAGGCATGCACCTCTTTGTAAATTTGTCTAATTTCAGTCCAAAGATCTTTCATTTAAAAATGGTGCATGAAATACCAGACTAATTAAATCTATCCTAGTTTTTTCTCTCATAATCTCCAGTAGACTTAATGGGGAGATTTTTATGGCAATTTTGAAGGTGACCGCTGTGGTCTGTGATTGGCTGCACATAGCACATGAGCGATGTACATTTAGGGTGCGTTCACATAGCTGTGGACAAATACCGGTCGGTTTGCCGGCCGGTATTTGTCTGGTTTTGCGGCGGTCCATAGAGCACCATTGTGCTCATTTTCCCCCTTTTTTTCAGGCATTCTGAAAAACCGCAAACCGGCTGAAAAACCGGCCGAAAACCCGTGTCGTGGGGACATGCCCTTACTGTGCAGCTGGGAGGTACAGATCGGCCATCTGGATGGAGTGGGAGCATCACAGAGAGGAGTAGGCTTTTTTTTTTTTTTCTCTAATAATGTCCCGTAGGACAAACGAGTTTTCCAAAGTTAGGAAAAAAAAATTTAAAGTGAAATTTGTTGGAGTGAAATGGCCACGTTTAATACAGTGAGCACCTCAGAAACTTGGTGGCTGCTTGTTACTTCACTGTATAGGAGTTGCCAAAATGATATTCCCCTACATTAGTCAGTGCTCTGCAGATATTGGCTGAAACCACTCCTCACAGGCTTTGTCCAACTACTGTATGCAATTCATTTCTTGCCCCTGTATTTGGTTTAAAGGGGTTGTCTCACTACAAGGATTGCTTTTTATGTTAAAGATCTTGCAAAAACAAGTCATTTTGCAAAATATGTCCATTAACAGTATCCTACCTATTCCTAGATATCCCCTCTTGTATGGCTGCATCATCTCCTCAGGTCACTATAGCAACAAACCTACTTGAGCTCTCCTGGTAGGCTGCCAGCGCTGGTTGCTATAGCTACAGACCTGACTTTTACTGCAGCCTAGTGGAAGCCAGTAAGGATGCCCCTGAATTCAAAGTGAAACTAAGAAAACATTACTGAGGTAAGATGAATCAATGTTGTTAGACAATCCCTTTAACTGCAGAAGAGCAGAGAGCACATGCCCATTAACAAACATGCAAATATCATTTATGTACTCAGATAAGAGGGCATAAAAAAAACAAAATAGAGAGTTTTTTGCCCTCCAGGTTGGGACTATAAGGGCGCGTTCACACGGCACAGGACAAATACCGGCTGGTATTTGTCCTGTTTCGCGCCGGTCCCCACGGCCGCGGGGGGACGGCTTTTCTCCGCGATGAGCGGAGAACAGCCCCCCAATTGAGCAGCACATCTTCCGTCCGAAACCGGACGGAAGATAGTGCATGTTCAATATTTTGCCGCCGGACCGCCGGCGACAAAACCGCCGGGCGGAAAACCCGTGCAGTGAGGACTGCTGCACGGGTTTTCCATAGAGCACAATTGTGCTCATTTTCGGCCGGTTTTTCAGGCGGTCTGAAAAACCGCAAACCGGCCGAAAATCCGTGCCGTGTGAACATGGCCTAACAGCCGCTGCACAGAGTAAATAACATAAAGCATATTGCATAGTCCCTATAATTATATCATAAGGATAAGCTAAAAATGGCATTTCGTGTTCGCTTAGAATGAAATACTACAAACAATTACCATTGTTGTCTATGGATTTAAAGGTTTGATTCTAGCATTGTAAAGTCAGAGCAACGTGCACTAGCGGAGCTCTGTATATTACACAAGACAAGTCAAAGTACTTGCCTGGTTATAACTCAAAGGTGATATGTCAATGACACAGACACAAATAAACCAGGTAACTGCGGTTATCAAGTTTGTATTTTTATGGCGTGTAATTCATGCTGAGACCTTTTGAGTAAACGACAACCTAAACTATTTCCATATGAGCAGGGAAGAGTATTTATTGTATGAGATGAACCAAGTTCTTGGCGCTGGCAGATCACAGTAGGTTACTGAGACACTATTTTATTTTGTAAATTTATTGACTGTTAAAACTTTTTTACAGATTTAGTTGAATATGAAGTGTTATCAGCACTTATAAACTGGTGGAGCAATATTCCAATTGTATACAAATCAACTACAGAATTCAACCTAAATGCATATTAAGATCCCTAATGAGGTCCTGAGTAGATATTTTTTAGTAAATACATATATTGCAATGCCACAAGTCTTTAAAGGGAACGTGTCATCAAAAAATGACTTATTGTTTAACTCACATTTTTATGTTGCACATTTTTTAGGAATTTTTGGTTATGTTTTTTTAATTTTCCGTATCCCTTTCAGTGTTTTTTCCATAATTCTTAAGTCCTGCAGTTTTCACTTTGGCCACTAAGCCTAATAATCTTCTGCCACTTCCTGTTCTGTTCTGAGCTTTTCAGCAGTGTGCTCATTATCAGTAAAAGCAGGGTCACACTGAAAGGAGACACCAATGTGTACAGATAACACAGAATCCACCAGTCACAAGAGGAGATGTCACAGCTCCCCCTCTCCCCTCCCTTCACAGTGAAAACTCTCCTATACAAGTCTATGGGACAGAAACTGTCTTAAGAATCCTATGTGCATGAAGCTGCTGTAAAGTATCTCTCTGACTGCTGTTAAAGCAGTGCAAGCAAGAATGTCTTCCCCACAATCATATATAGACGGCCGAATAGAGAAATCTACAATCAGGAACTAAAAGCTACTGAGAGGAAAAAAATATGGATCAGGGGCTTGATTTAATAAGTAAAAAAAAAAAAATGGCGACAGATTCCCTTTAAAACCTCCAAAAAATACATCAACATAAAGGGAATATAAGGCTGGGTTCACACGGCATATAGCAAATATGTCGTGTGAGCACCCCCTGAATAATCGCAATCTCCTCAAATATATCTTAATCTGAAAGGTAAAAATTAAAAGGAGAAAAACAAACAACTTCAAGCAGCACCAAAATATGTTTTACTTTTTTCAGTGCACTTCCCCCCAAATTCATGGGTTCATTATAAGATTAAAAAGGGATAATATTTTTGGAAAATCAACACTAAAACACTGCGTTTATGCAGAACAGTAAACATTGCACCCTATACTGGTCAAGTACCGTAGGGGGATTACAAGTACAAGTAAAATAAGAAAGTTTTAAAAATATTAAAAGTTCAAAACTCACCCTTTTGCCATTTAACAGATAAAATAAAAAAATAAATAAAAAAGTTACACTTAATTGATATTTCCACGTCCATAAAAACCCAATCTATTTAAATCCAGTATTATTTGTCCTATATGGTGAACACCGTAAAAAAAAAAATGCGAGAAGCGGTTTTTTTTTGGGTCATCTAAATTTTTTAATAAATTGGAATAAAAAGTGATCACAAAGTCGCATGCATCCCAAAATGGTACCAATAAAAACTACACTTCGGCCCCGCAAAAATGAGCCTTTGTGCAGATCCATAGACAGAAAAACAAAAAAGTTCCTGGTGAAATGGCGCTGCGATGCAAATTAAAAAAAAAAATAAAAATTTTGTTTTTCTTTTAAAAGTACCAAAATATAATAAAACCTCTAGCAATTTGGTATCACTGGAATTGTACCGACCTACACAATACAGATAATGTCACTGATGCCGAACAGGGAACTTCACAAAAACAATTGCAACTGTGTAAATTTTTTTCAACGTTTCATCTCAAAAATAGTTTTTGGGGGGGCTTTCCAGTACATTATATGGTACAGTCAATGATATCATCAAAAAGTACATCTTATCCTGCAAAAAACAAGACCTAAAAATAAAAAAAGCTATGGCTCTTGGAAAGTGGTGAGGAAAAACCGAACGAGTCATAAACAAAAATCACTGTGGCGGGAAGGTATTAATACTCTATTTGTTAGACCCTGGTGATCCCTTTGCTATCGTTCACAAGAATTAAAAGACTTGTCTTGTAATAAACATTTTAGTGGGCTCGGTAGTAGGTAAAATAGGAAAAAAAACCTAAAAACTCCATCCTTGTACCGGTGCTGAGCTCCAATCCTGGGTAACCTATGGCATATGACCTTGCAGCTGATCAAAGGCCTCACTGGTCACATGCTTTTAGAACAGGAAGAGACCGGTGGGGGCTGTAAAAGCCTGCAGGATCAGGTGAGCAGTGATGTCATCAACCGAGATCAGCAGAACTGGAGCTCAGCTCTAAGAAAGGAGCCAGCTTTAAAGCTCAGTTTTTAAAAAAAATTTTTAATCTATTTCCGCCCCTCTCCCAATAAAATGTTTGGGGTTTTTATGCAACAAGACAACCCTTTTAAGAGCAAATTGAAGTTGGCAACATATTCGTCCAACATGGAAAAGCACGACTGGTTAATTTAGTGGTCCAGTATTGTGGCTGACAGCTGTTGGACACACATCAGACCTGTCCTTTGGGTGACATACATACTACAGAAGATCATCCACGTAACAAAGATCAGTATCAGTATGTAAATAAACATTGCACACAGAAATACAAATACTACTTTATGAAAGGATTACAATAAGTTCTAATCTTTAAACACATGATGGACCCAGGTTATACATAGAAAATGTAATTTCTTATAAAGCTTTAAAAGGGAATGTGTCATCAAAAATGAGTCCCATTTTTATGTTAAACACATTTTTTAGGAATTTTTGGTTTTTTTTAAATTTTTCATATCACTTTCAATATTTTGTAATAATTCTTAAGTTTTGCAGTTTTCACTTTGGCCACTAGGCCTTGTTTGCACTGCTTTAACAGCAGTCAGAGAGATGCTTTACAGTAGCTTCATGCACATAGGAGCCTTAAGACTGACTCAGTCCCATTGACTTCTATAGGGGAATTTTCTAGTCATGCTCTGTGACCTGGGAAGAAGTCACTGTGCAGGGAGGTGAAAAGGTGAACTGTGACTATCTCCTCTTGTGATTGGTGGATCCTGTATCCATTCACACTGGTGTCTCCTTTCAGTTTGACCCTCTTTGTGCTGATAATGAGCAGACAATTGAGAATCTTTCTGTACAGAACAGGGAGTGTTAGACTATTATAAGGTTTAGTGAAAACTGCAGGACTTAAGAATTATAAAAAAATATTGAAAGTGATATGATAAATTAAAAAAAATATAACCCAAGATTCTTAAAAAATGTGTTAAACAATAAGTCATTTTTGATGACACATTCCCTTTAATAAGTACAGTAGTGATTTGGCCGTCAATAGTGTATGTTTCTGTTTCCAGATTTCATGACCAAAGAAGCATGGGGTGGCTCGGGCAAACCTCCGTTAACATGGTTACATAATGGTGTCATGTAAGGAAGGAAGGATCCTCCTAAGATTATTGTAGGGAGATTAAATGTCATTTTGTAGCGATCGTGTCCTGGAGGAGTCGCGTCATCCACAATTGTCAGCTTCATCGAACGGAGAGAAAATAAGTACAAAGGTCTTTGTGAACAGCTGGAGCAAACACACTGGACAGAAAACATGTGGGGACTGTTGCACATTAACTCCTTCGAGGCTCGGAGTCATCATTGTTGCACTTGCTTGTGGTGAGGAGAAGGACAGTTTTACAAATAGTTTTTTTCTGTTTAAGGAAAAATTATGCTGTTTTTGTGGTAGTTGTTTGTTTGTTTGTTTTGTTTTTTTGCCAATGTCTGAAGTGGATTCAAAAGGTTTGGGAAATGAACAGACCTATTTCACCTTTCTGCTGGATACACTGCTGGCTTTGGCTTCAAAAAATGGTATTGCTTGATTTTGAAAGTGACACCAGCCTGAATTTGAATCCTCCTGTATAGAATTTGCCTTAGTAGAAGATAACCGTGATGTGTACTATTCTTATGTATCCTTTTTATGTCTTTCCAACATGAAACTAGCTGCTGTGCATAGAAGCATAAGTAGTTGCTTTAGCCCTTCTTCACACGTTTTTGGTTGGTAGTGGGTTTTTTCAATGATTCTTATGCATTTAAAAAAAAATAATAAAAATTAACCATTTTTTGGTTCACATACTTCTGTGAATTTTTTTTTTGACCGATAAATTTAGGCCGTGTCCACACGGCTTATTTCGCCGCGGATTGGAGCCGTACTGCGCGCCTGATTTGCGCTGCAGTACGGCTCCAATCCATCCCTGTCATTGCGGTAATCCACTGCTCTCATAGAGAACTGTGGATTCCATCACTCCTCCCCGCTCGGCGAATCCGCCGCGGGGGGAGAAAGTGACTTGCACATTATTTACGGCGCGTAAGCGCCGTAAATAATACATTGTCTATGGGGCCGGCGGACAGCTCCCCTGCCGTGCCCCCGTCCCCGCCCCTTATTCAAGCCGTATTGCGGGCGGGATCCGTCCCGCAATTACGGCTTGAATAAGCCCTGTGAACAAGGCCTTACAGTATGAAAAAATGCCTGGAAAACATTGTACCAAGAGAGTGAAAGAGTATTCAGAGTATTTACATATATTTTTATTTTTTTTTATTGTCTGTCAACATCAGTCTCTTTAGGACCTTTTTATTTATAGTTATAATAAATATTTTTTTTTTTTACCAGAGAGACCTAACTTCCTTACTGTTTTTATGCCAGTTAATTAAGTTTACTGAATTGTATAGCTAATTGATTCTTGTCAGGAAAAGCCCGCGCTCACTAGAGGGTCGACAGCCTGACTTGGGGTGCATCATGACGTTGCGCTCCCTCTAGGGGAGAGCAAGGTCAGCCAGATATGGTTTCACCGTCAACACCTGTCCACATGGGCCAAGGAAAACCCAAGGAGTGCAAGAGGACACCCCACTCGCCCACAATCCTGAACGGCTAGGAGAGATCTGTTTATCCACACCAGAGAAATATAACTCTGCCAGCCAGTAGGCTGCCACCAGTTCCTCATTAACTATAAGACCCATCCGTTACAGACTTATAACAAGGCCAGGAACCAGCCCAGGTAGCGATATATTAGAGACTGAGAAAAATGAGACGTGAGATTGGCCATCAAGACAACAGACCAGCTCAGGATTTTAAAGTTTAACCCCTTCACGACCCTAGACGTATGCATACGTCCAGGTCGTTTGGGGGTTCACGCCCCTGGACATATGCATAGTCCTGAGGATCGCGCGAACTCTAAAGCAGAGTTTGCGCGATCTGCGCGGGGTGTCAGCTGTATATTACAGCTGACATCCCGCAGCGTCGGCCCAGACCCCGGATCGCTCCGGGGGGGGTTAACCTCTTAATTATCGCAACCATCGGTTCGCAATAACTAAGAGAGACGCAGGAGGAGCGATCTCCTCCTGCGTCTCTGTCGAGGACAGCAGCGCACGATCGTGCGGCTGCTGTGTGCTGACAGACAGCACGGAGGGCATAGAATGCCTTCCGGGTTGTCTGTGACCTGTGGGCATGGCCTGGCATCGTGACTGACAGTTACCATAGGAACCAGTGCACAGCAACAAGCTGTGCATTGATTCCTATTGAATGAGAGATCTAAAGATCTCTCATTCAAATCCCCTATGGGAAAAAGTTAAAAAAAAATGTGAAAAAGTGAAAAACAAGTAAAACACAAACACGAAAAATAAAATAAACACGTACACCGCCCTTTTCCCCTTTACAAATGCCAATCGCCTCAAAAAAGATCAAAAATTAATAAAGTACCCATATTTGGTATCGCCGCCTGCGTAACGACCTGCCCTATATATCTGTCATGTTAATTTACCCATACGGTGAACACCGTAAAAAAAAAAAATCACAAAATTAAGATTTTTTGTTCATCCCACAGCACATAAAATGGAATAAAAGTGATCAAATACTCCTATAAACGCCAGTGTTGTACCAATTAAAACAACAGTTCATCCCGCAAAAAAAAAGTCCTTACACAGCTCTGTATATGGAAAAATTAAAAAGTTATGGCTCTCGGAAGATAGCAGTGCATAAATATTTTTTTACACACTAAAAACACCTTTTTTTTTTTAAAGTGCTTCAACATAAACAAACTATATAAATTGGGTATCGCCGTAATCGTATCGACCCAAAGAGTAAAGCTAACTTATTACAGATACTGCACAGTGAGCGCTATTAAAAATAAAAAACACTACTAGGATTGCAGTATTTTCTTCACTCTGCCTTCCAAAAAACGGATTTTAAACTGATCAAAAAGTCTTGTCCCCCCAAATATGATACCAACAAAAAAAAACGTCATCTCATCCCGCAAAAAACAAGCCTGTACACAGCTCCATACAAAGAAAAATAAAAAAGTTATGGCTCTCAGACTATGGCGATGCAAAAATGTGTTTTCCTGTTTGAATAAAAGTGTTTTTAAATTGTATAAAAGCAGTAAAAATAAAAAAAATATACAAATTGGGTATCGCTGTAATCGTATTGACCTGCTGAGTAAAGCTAGCATGTCATATCTAACGCAGAGTGACCGCTATAAAAAAATAAAAAACACTACCAGGATTGCTGTATTTTGTTCAAAACGCATCACAAAAACCTTAATAAAAAGTGAACAAAGTGTTGTATGCACCCCATAATGGTACTGTAACGGTGCGGCGCCGATGGACGTACGCCGAGGCGCCGACCGCCGACATCCGGGTGTGGATCCTCTGTGATCACCGCAGGCGAGGTGGTAGCTGGAGGACCACGCCAGGGAGTGGAGTCTCAGGGGCCCCGGGTCTTCGCCAGAGCCCACCGCAAAGCGGGATGGACTTGGCTGCGGGACCCCCAGGTCACTACCCCTGACGTGGCTACCTGCGGTGACAGCCGGGGTACAGGACAGGAACACAGGAACATAGGAGAACATAAGCAGGGCAGGTAAAACGTACTCAGGAACACAGCAGGATACAGGAGGGATAAACGTACACCACAGGATACAACAGGAACCGGACGGGTAACACGACAGGTACAGACCAGAACAGGTGCCGAGGCAGGACACAGGACAGGTGCAGAGACATCAGACTAACAGGAACAGACAGAAGGTCAGGAGCTCAGATGACACAGACTGGACCAGCATCTCCAGGGTTAAGCCCAGAAAATACTGGCAGGCGCTCAAGATGGCCACAACCAAAACAAGCAAGAGGCTGAAAACAGACTGCAATGAACTGACCAGAGTAGAGACAAGAACTTCCTCTTATAGCCAGGGGTGAGGGGTGAAGAGGAAGGTCAACAGAACAGGAAACTATAAATAAGCAGGAAGCTGCCGCGCGCACGCCTAGGAGGCACAGTGCACAGACAGGACCCAGGAAGCAACAAGACTGGACAGGACAGGCAAGTACATAGCAGAACACAGGCTGCTGGGACCCCTGCACAGGGAGCCCCAGCAGAGACATGGCAGGCACGGACAGGCCGACGGTCCAAGGCAGGGACCGCGGCATGAACCGTGACAGGTACCACTAGAAGCATTAATTCACCCCGCAAAAAAAGGCTCTACACAGCTTTGTACACAGCAAAATATAAAAGTTATGACTGTCAGAAGAGGACAACATAAAAACGCAATTTTTTATAGACCTTTTTCTATTGTGTAAAAGTAATAAAACATAAAAAACTATATAAAATTTATACCATTGCAATTGTACCGACCCCCATAGTAAGTTTATCACATCATTTACACTGCACGGCGAACGCTGTAAAATTGAAGCCCAAAAACCAATGGTGAAACTGCGTTCCCCCCACCCCACCCCCATTTTCATGGCCCAGTGAAAAAAAACAAACTATGGAACACCTGTGTGCCCAAAATTCACAATACACCCCTAGATGTGATGCATGAGGGGTGTTGAATCTAATATGGGGCGACTTCTGGAAGGTTTCACCTGTTCTGCTACTTTGGGGCTTTGCAAATGCGACATGGACCCACCAACATCTGCGTTCCAAAAGCCAAATAGCGCTCCCTCCCTTGTACGCCCTGCCATGTGCCCAAACAGCAGTTTACACCCACATGTAGGGTATTGCCGAACTTGGAAGAAATTGCTTAACAAAGTTTTGGGGTTCTTTTTTCCAGGATCCGTTGTAAATATGAAACATTTTCAGCTAAAATTGCAGATTATTGGAAAAAAAAAATTGTTTTTAATTTTCACAGCCTAATGCTAAAAAAAATTGTGAATCACCTGTGGGGTCGATATACTCACTACACACCTGTATATATACCTTAAGGGGTGTAGTTTCCAATATGGGGTCTTTTTAGGGGTGTTTATTAAGTTTTAGCACCTTAGGGCCTCCTCAAACCTGAAATGGTGCCTAAATAAAATTGCATTGAAAATGAGACCCCAGAGTCCAGTAGGTGCTCCTCCTATTCTGGGGCTTATGGTTGAGCCAAATAATGAACTTGGGCCACATATGGGATATTTCTAAAAACGTCAGACCTGAGGGAATTGATATTACATTGCATTTACCTAGTCACATTTACCGTATTCCAGTGAATAATGGATAAATATTGAAAATCTGCAAAAATAGTGACATTTTGAAATTTCACCTCCACTTTGCTTTAATTTCTGTGAAATACCTAAAGGGTTAACAAACTTCCTAAACACTGTTGTAAATACTTTAAGGGGTCTAGTTTCTCAGATGGCGTCACTTATGGGGGTATCTAACATACAGGCCCCTCAAAGCCATGTCAGAACTGGAATGGTCCCTAAAAAAATGTATATTTCAAATTTTCTTGAAAATGTGAGAAATTACTACTAAATTTCTAAGCCCTCTAATGTCATAAAAAAGGACATTTAAAAATGATGCCAACCTATAGTGAACATATGGTAGATGCTAGTTATAAACTATTTTGTGGTGAATAATTATCTGTCTTGCACGCAGAAATTTTTGAACTTTCAAAATCACAGATTTTTCAAATTTTTCATGAAATTTTGATATTTTTCACAAAAAAAACAAGGATTGTATGGATAAAATTTTCTTACTAACTTAAAGCACAATGTGTCACGAGAAAACAATCTCTGAATCACATGGATAGGTAAAAGTGTCAAAAAGTTATTCTCACATAAAGTGACACATGCCAGCTTTCAAAAATAGGGCTGGGTCAGGAAGGCCAAAACTGGCTGGGTCCTTAAGGGGTTAAAGATTTAATCGCCTTGTGAGCGAACTAGACAAACAATACATACATAGGGGTATAACTATACAGATATTGGTCAAAGGTGCAAATACGGATATGGTTAGAGACAAAGAGGCAGCAAGATGTGTCTATTTACCTTAGGTTGGCCATGTGCTGGCAAACAAACGGGTGATTGGAATGCAGCCTGCTGATTCTGGATGCTCCGGTATGCTCGGTGTAACCCCCTTACCCAATGGATACGACTTTGGGCCCAGTTGGGTTCCCACTTATAACTGTACTGCGACATCCCACGTCACACCCCTTTCACACCCTCTCACGCCCCTGGGACGGTCTACACTCTCCTTCCTCCTGGGCCATGCTGTTTTTGGCTTTGGACACAAAACGGATCATATCGCGGCAGGGCAATCAGAACCAGATGGGTCCAAGCTACGACTGGGTACCAAACACGGGGTTTCTGCTCTGTTCCTTGTACCAGCCTTTGGTTTCTCCATTCCCGTGTGTCCTACAAATGCAGAAGTGACAACTATGTGTGTGGGACACCACCATTTCATATTTTTTAAATATGAAATGGTGGTGTGCCTGTGATGCATGGTTCTTCCATAATTCCTTATGAAATTTTGGCACCTGGCTGTCTGCTATGTTTCTTTGATGCCTGATCTCTGGAGCAGGACACTGGCCAAGATGCTAACGAAATTACTGAGGATCCTTTTCGGACTCAGGCTCTCTCCTGCGATGGTCTCCTATCTGGATTAGGAGCAGTCAGGCCTTGCATCTAAATAGGGGACATGTGCCTTTTGCTTAATGGAGTGCTTCCTCAATGACGTGTTGCACAGTGGGGGAGCCAGGTGAATCTTGAAAATGTGCAACAACTGAGTGAATGTGTGGGGCAGGGTGGTGACATTTGTGATCTTTTGACATTTTCCTCACAATTTTCTGATGAGTGGCTCAGAAAAGGTAATATCTCTCATTGGGGAGAGGCACCATGTTCTGTGAGGATTTGAAGATCGTCTTTTGCACCTCATTGGGCATTTAAAAATTACAAAGACAAAATGGGAAGAGCATTTGCTCTAGCTCTCTCTATTGGATGTAGACATCTTCAATTCGTTTGTGACTCACCTCGTCTTGGAAAGTGAAAAGGATTCATGCCAAGCCAGTATAGTTTATCTACATACAGCTGTTTCAGGGTTTTGCACTAGAGTGTTCAGCTCTCTTCCCATAAAGCCTTTGTTATATGTAAATGCCCAGTGAGGTGCAAAAGGCGATTTTTAAATCCTCACACACCGACATAGTGCTTCTCCCCAAGGAGAGATAGTACCCATTCTGAGCCAATCATCGCCTCTCACGCAGCCAGCCAGTAAGCTTTCCTCTGCACTGATAAGGGGCAAAACACTAAAACAACTGTATGCAGATGAGAAATACTGGTTCAGCATGAATCCTTTTTGCTTTCCAAGTGCTGGAGTGTTCCATTCTCTTCCCATATTACCTTTGTTACACATACTGACATTGTCCATTCAGTGATGACAGAGTCGGACTGTGTGGGGAAACACCAGTTTGATAAGGGGAACACTAACACCCAATTGTGGAATAGCACAACACAGAGTTTTAGGAAAGCATGCTCCAGAACTGTTATTTTATAAGGGAACAAAGGTATTAAAATAGACACGTCAGAAGACGTCATGGGTTCTTTTTGATTATTAGATCTCTGTTGTCTGTTTTATTCTGTGGTTACTCTACTTTTGTCTCAGACTCTTTCTGTCTATGTCTCTCTTTCTTTTTAGTATTGGCCAGTACACCAATAGAATGCCTATTTAGTATCAGTGGTGAGAGATACTCACTGAGATACTCTGGATTTGGCGTAGGGCTAGACCAAAAAGAAGCCCCCTGAAAAAGGGACACCTCTTAACTTCTCTGAACCTTTCTGCAGGGAACCCCCAGTTTGCCACCACCAGTGTTGTTTGGGATATTAGTGGCTGATGTGTTGATTTGGGTAAGAGGCCATAACTTAAGGCAGGCAAAGTACAGTCATGACAGGTAACAAGCAGCAGATTATAGCAGGTGGCATATGAAGAGCATGTTCAGGATACAATCAGGTATTAGATGTTATCAAGGACTGAAGAACCTCAGTGCTCATGTAAGGTGTAGATCCAGAGTAGCCCTTTAGATAGGATTTTGTGTCAGGCCATTGGTAAAGGAAGCAATGACTCTCTAAAGAAGCAAGAGCCAGTACACACATGCTCTGAGAGGACCAGGAGGACAGAGATGGCAGTGGGGAGGATGCCATGGGAAGGACCCAACAAGGAGTTGCCGTTTTTTAAGACATTTCAAAGTAATTGATATACAGTCATATGAAAAAGTTTGGGCACCCCTATTAATCTAAATCATTTTTAGTTCTAAATATTTGGGTGTTTGCAACAGCCATTTCAATTTGATATATCTAATAACTAATATTGCACATTTTGTGTTAGTACAATAAACCTCATTTCAATCCGGAAATATTACTGTGTCCATCAGTTATTAAATATATCAAATTGAAATGGCTGTTGCAAACACCC
Organism: Phyllomedusa bahiana; assembly: GCA_025379985.1. Taxonomy (NCBI): domain Eukaryota; kingdom Metazoa; phylum Chordata; class Amphibia; order Anura; family Hylidae; genus Phyllomedusa; species Phyllomedusa bahiana. The sequence goes on along the minus strand of JAODAL010004384.1, from coordinate 28,744 downwards.
AAATATTTAGAACTAAAAATGATTAAGATTAATAGGGGTGCCCAAACTTTTTCATATGACTGTAATTTATTGAAATTTGCCATGGTAATACATTGGTCTGTAAAAAATATGAGGAAATCGCAGAAGTTTTCTGTTATTAGCATTCACACATGTGAGGTGAAGGTCCGCTGTTCACTGCCATAGGCAGTAGGTGTTCCTGTTGTTGACAGTGGTGTTGTGACTGTTGCATTCACATTCGTCGTCTTTGTGTCTTACTGTTAAATATAAAGCAGTTCATAATTGAACAATGTGCATTTATTGTACAGACATACAGGAAAGCTAGGTTGATAAACGCCACAGACAATTTAATGAGCAGTTTAGAGATCAGAAACCACCGGCAAAATGCACCATTATCATTATTATTTATTTTAAAGCGCCATTAATTCCAGGGCGCTGTACATTCGAGGGGGTTACATACATTACATAAATCAAACGAGTACAGTGATAAGTGATGAATGACAATTGGCACGACAGAGGGAGAGAGGACCCTGCCCGCGAGAGCTTACAATCTACAAAGAGGGGGAAAGAGACAGAAGGTAGGGGCAGACATGTTTGTGGAGGTTGTAGTGGCAGCAGGGTTATTGTAGGTTATAGGCAAGCCTGAAGAAATGAGTTTTCAGATTGCTTTTGAAGCTGGTGAAAGAGGGGTATAGTATCAGATGGTAGGGGGCAGTGCGTTCATAGTGTTGGGGGAAGCAACGAGAGAAGTCCTTGGAGACGGTTATGTGAAGGCGGCAGATCAAGAGGAGAGCAGAGAAGAAGGCCTGTGAGTGAGCGGAGATTGCGTGATGGAGGTATCTAGAGATTGAGAGGCAAGATGTGCACGGGTGGTCGCGGGCGTCCGCTGCCCCGTGCGACATTAAGAAAAACCCAACTTCCCCGCGCGCAGGGGTCTGCTGGACGGCTGCGGCTGTCCCGCGACCACCCTCTGCTGCCTCGCGCCGCTTCTCTTACCTGGCCGCCGCTCCACCGGTGTACGCCGCCCTGCCTGTCCCGGCCGTCGTGCGCTCGTGGCCGCCGCTTAAGGCGCGCGCAGCCGGCTGTTCCTCTAAATTTAAAGGGCCAGTGTCCCGATAATTGGTTATTGACGGCGCTGGTCCTACTAAGGTATCCTGACCCCAATTTACTTCCTGCCAGTCTGTTGGTGTGTTTTTTGGGTGGTTAGAGAGAAATTGGAGTTCCGTTTGATTACGCGCTGTACCAGTCTCCGCTTGCTTATCTTTCCAGACCTTGCCTGTTGCCGCCTGTGCCCAGACCGTCTGCATGTCCTCTGACTACGAACTCTGTCTTGCCTGCCCTGATCCTTCTGCCTGTCCCCTGACTAGCGCCTCGCGGATATACGTTTCTGAACCACGGCTGTACCCCCGGCTGCCATCGCAAGCAAGTCCACATCAGGGGTAACGGACACTGGAGCGCACAAGCGCAGCAAGTCCCATCCATTCCCGGCTTTGCGTCGGCGGGCTGCTTGTGAAAACCGGGGGCTCGCTTAGATTCCGTTTCCCTGGCGAGCTTAGCAATACGACTGCTTTTGTTGGCCCAGCGGATCCACTCCTCCGTTACAGTACAGACGGCCATGGATTCCGCCAGGTACCGCCCTGCCTGATCTCCGGGACATCACTACAGCTGTCTGCCCAGCATAGTCAGACGCATCGACCAGCTTTGCGGCCATGATCTACAGAAACCTGGGCGACGTATCAGCGTCTTACGTCCATCGCTGCCGCCCCTGCACCTTCATCCGTTGCTCCGGCAATCCATTGCTCAAACTGCTTCGGCTTCAGGACCCGTCTCTGCATCTGCCACTCCCTCACGCTACGATGGAGAACCCCAAAGAAAGTGCCGAGGGTTCATCAGCACCGTGCTCCCATCCACCTCGAAAAGGATGGGCCAGCCAATACCCTACAGAGCGGATCCAGAGGTGGCCTTCATAATCAGCCTCATGTCTGGAGAAGCCGTGGCTTAGGCAACGCCACAAGGGATCGAGGGATCCTCTGACGGCGAACTCTCCAAACGTTCCTCCGGGGTTCCGCACCGTCTTCGAGGAACCTTGCCGTACTTCTTCGTGCGGCCGCAGCGCTGCTCCGGCTACGTCATGAGCGACACCACAGTCGGTCAGTATTTCGGTGCAGTATTCGCACTCTGGCTTCGGAGCTGTGACTGGAACAACGAAGCATTGGTGCGCATTCAGGCAAGGCCTCTCGGGGTCGAATCAGAGACTAGCTCGCCGCGCGTGGATTTTAACCAGCTCGCCTTGATGACCTAATCCATTGGCCACCCGAGTGATATTCGCTTTCGCCGAAAGCAACAAGAACTCCGCCAACAACGGAAACCGCCCGTCCCACGGCAGTTCCCCCCGCTTGGCCTCCCACGTATTCCAGCGGTTCAGCCTTCTTTCCTCCTTCACTGGGCCTCTGAAGAGGAACCTATGCAGGTCGAGAGATCCTCACCTGTCCCAGGATGAACCTTCTCAGCGTCGTCTGAAGCAGTTGTGCTTTTATTTGGCGGATCCTGGCTGGCCATTTCATTGGTGTGACTGTTCGCGGTGCGCCAGGGTAACTTTCCTCCCGCACCTAGGAGGCTCGAGAAGAGGCAACCCTAGGTTGTCAGAAACGAGCTCTCCCCGCTCTCACCGTCTGACCATGGCCCCCGTACATATTGTGCAATCTCCGTACAGACCTTTCAGGCCCCCACGCTTTATCGACTCAGGATCGCGGCAGGAAACTTCATAAGCCACGAACTTGTGACCAGTTTCGTCTTCCCAGTGACTCCCAGCAGAACCTAATGTTCGTCATCTCCATGTCAGTGGCGAATGCCCTTAAAGGACGCTACCGCCTCCGTACGGCCCCCCCTAATTGCAAATTGGGCCCATCACAATGAGACGTTTGCATTTACTACTAGTCCTGCCTCGTATCCCTCCTCGAAATCCTTCTGGGCCCTCCCTTGGCTGCCAGGACCATACCCCGACTTTGATTGGATCCCAGGTGAAGTCATGCGTTTGGGGTTCCTCGCTTGTCACTCTCGTTGCCTGTGGTCTAAGCCGCAACTCCTCTCCCGGAAGTCTTCCATACCCTCTCCAGGTCTCCTTCGCCTTACTTGGGACCGTTTGCCGATGTCTTTACGGAGAGCCAGGCTGAGACTCTGTCCCCCACACCGCCTTTAATGATATGTCCCATTGACCTGTAACCTGGCTGTACTCCTCCCCAGAGTGCCGGTTAACCCTCTCCTCCGTCCCAGGAGACTCAGGCGGATGTCTGAGTACGTCAGGAGAACTTCCGCAAGAGGAAGTCATCCATAAGTCCTCGTCTCCTGCTGGAGCCGCTTCCTTTCTTCCGGTATAACAAAGGACGGGTCCCTCCGGCCCTACATTCGTCAATCGGGCCGGAATACAATTACCATAAAAAAGCTGAGCTACCCGTTGCCCTTAATCTCCCCGAACATTTTTTGACCGCCACGTGCGGCAAAAATCATTATCTAAACTGGATCTACGCGGGTTGGGCCTGCAACCTTAATCCGCATTAGGGGAAGGTGACGAATGGAAAACGGCCGGCATTTAATACAACGGGACGGCCATGTATCGAGTATTAGTTATGCCATTCGGTCTCGCAACGCCCCCGGAAGTATTTCAGAACTTATGTTAATGAGGACCTATCGGGACCTACTCTAATGTCTGTGTAATCGTCTATCTTGACATATTCTCATCTTCTCCCTGATCTCGAACTCATCGCCACCATGACCGGCCAGGGGGGGGGCCATGCTCATAGACGACTCCGCACCTCATCAGCATCTTTGCCACGCTGAAAAGGCCTCTATTGATACGTGCACTTACCCATCTTAGGGTACATCGTCTCTGATAAGGGTACTCCGAGATGGATCCCTCCAAGCACACCCGGCGTGTTGCAGTGGCCCCAACCGGTGGGCCTTCGGGCCATTCAACGTTTCTGGATTAGCGCAATTATTATAGGGCCACTACACCCCACGTTCTCACACGGTGCTCCCAGGTAGGCCCTGACTAGGAAGAATGCCCAATCCCATAATCCTAGGCCCCCAAGGCCAAGTGAAGCCCTTCAACCGGCCTCAAAGCGGCATTTGCTTCGGCTCCCGGTCCTGTCTCGCCCAGGACCCAAACTGTTCCCGTATTATTCTGGAAGTGGATGCATCGTCAGTCGGAAGAACGCTGGTGCGGTCCTCCTGCGAGAGATCCTCCGCTGTAAGCATACATACCTGTGTTTTTTCTCCACAGACATTCTCTCCTGCGAGAAGAAACTATACCGATTGGTGATCCCGTGAATTACTGCCATGATAGCTGCTCTTGAAGAATGGCGTCCACCTCGCTAGAGGTGCTCTGCGCACCCTATTGACATTTTCACAGACCACAAGAATCCCAATATCTTCAATCGGCTCAACGCCTGAATCCCCGGCAAGCATAGGTGGTCATTATTCTTAGCCCTTTTTGATTCCGCGCTAAATTTTCGGCCTGCCGAAAAAAACCACAGAGCCTGATCTCTATCCCGTTCACGGAACAGTGGGTCCTCGAGCCTCCTCCCAGCACAATGATCCCCCCGGAGCGACTCGTCACGGCTGCCCGTGAACCTCCAGCACGCCTACCTCCCGGGAATACGTATGTGCGCCCTGCTTGCGCCTTTAGAATCCTGAAGTTGGGGACATCTACTCATATGTCTGGGCACCCTGGGGTGCGGGGGCGGAGGAGTTCAAGGTACGCTTCAATTAGTATCACCGATTACTGATGGCCTACATCTTGCTCAGGGACATGAGTACATTGTTCTAGCCTGCACCTCCTGTGCCCGTAATAAGGTTTCCACGCTTCATCAAGCCCCGGTGCCTTCTTCAGCCGCCTCCCTGTGCCAGAAAAACCTAGGACCCATGAAGCCATGGACTTCATTACGGACCTACGTTCTCCGCCCTCCCTCGGAAACAAACGTCATCTGCGGTTGTTACCGACCATTTTCCAAAATGTGGTCCCGCCACTTTATCCCACTGCCTGGGTTACCCTCTGCCCCCCAACTGGCTCCAACATTTTATTCCGTCACGATTTCCGTCTGCAACGGTCTCCCTTTACATATTGTCTCAGATAGGGGAGTTCCAATTTATTGCTAAAATATGGCGGGCTTTGTGTGGTCAATTGCAGGTCATTAGACTTCTCTTCCCGCATACCACCCCCAACTAATGGCAGGTTGAGAGGGTCAAACCCAGTGTTTGTGGCACCTACCTAGGAGCATTTGGTGATCCACCCGTCGGATAACTGGTCTGAACTTCTTCCCTGGCGGAGTTTTCTTATAACGTCTTAGATTCGGGATCCGCGGGGGCCTCCCCCTTTTTTGTCGTGTTTGGTCAAGATATTATGGGGGGGGGGCATCCCCGCCCTCCTCTCAGCCCCTTCTACCTCGTTAATGTCCTGGCCGTGGATGCCCAAATAAAGGGACATCAAGGCTTTATGGCAGCTCACACGACTGGCCCTTGTTACGGGCTTCTGCCGCGCACTAAAAGTCCAGGCTCGACAGATACCGTAGACTCCGCCCCATTTGAGGTGAGCCCATGCGAAAAGGTGTTTGGTGCTATCCAGCAATAATATTCGCTTTAAGGGTGCCTAGCTACAAGTTAGTTCCTAAATACGTGGGCCCCTTTTGAGGTACTGGACATACTTCTTAACCCGTGTCTCTACACGCTCCGCCTGCCTCCTACCCTCGCCTCCCGACCCCCCCCCCACTCCTTCCATGTCTCTCTCCTACAAGCCGGTGGTGCTGAATCGCTTCTCCCGTGTACCATGTCTCGCCTTCTCCTGTGGCCAACATCTGATAACATCTTTGAGGTACAATGAGGTGATGGCACAGAAGACAGTGAGGGGAACGGAATTTCTTTCACAAGTCTGAAGGGGGTTCGGAGCGCCGGAGGAGTGGTCGTGGGACCCGGAAGACCAAGCCTGTCTCCTGACTCCACTCTAGTTTCTAAAAAAAGAGGAGACCTAAGTGGGGTGGGTACTGACACGGTGGGCGCGGGCTCCCGCTGCCCCCCGGCCACCATCTCCCCGCTCGCAGGGGTCCTGGCCGGCGGCTGCGGCGGCCCGCGACCAACCCCCTCTGCTGCCTCGGGGCGCCGCCGTCTGCTTTCACCTGGCGCGCGCCCCGTTGTAATTACGCCGCGCCTGCCTGTCCCGGCGTTGTGCGCGGTGTGCCTGCCGCTTAGGGCGCGGTCGCCAGCTGGGGCCACGGGGCTTCTCTAAATTTAAAGGGCCGGTGTCCCGGTACTTGGTTATTGTCGGGCGCGGGGCCTATTGAAGGTATCCGCCCCCAGTACTTTCCAGCCAGTCTGTTGGAGTTTTTTTTAGGTGTAGAAGGTATTGGAGTTTCCGTATTGATTACCTGTGTAACCAGTCTCGCTTGGCTTACTATCCTGACCTTGCCTGGTTAGCCCGCCTGTCCCGAGACCGTCTGCCCCTCTCTGTCTACGAACCTCTGCTGCCTGCCCTGACCTTCTGGTGCCGTCCCCGACTACGCTCCGGATTTACGTTTCGTACCCACGCTGTATCCCCGTCCTCCATCAGCAAGCAAGGTCACATCTATGGTAAGAACCTGGTAGCCTCACGCCGGCAGCAAGTCATCCCGCTTTGCGGCGGGCTCTTGTGAAAACCGTGGGCACTTAGATTCCGTTCCCTGGCGTGGCTTTAGCTATCACCGCTTGCGGTTGGCTCAGCGTTATCCACTCCTCCTTACAAGCTGTATGGAGGTGAAGAGGTCATGGATGAGCCATGTAGGTCATGGAGTTAGTACTGTGAAAATGAATACGCTGGCCATGGGAAGCCAGTGAAGGGAATTGGCAAAGGGAGAGGCAAGGAGTAGCGAGGAGAGAGGTATGGTAATACGGGCAGCCAGAGTGGAGGATTGGATTGAAGGGAGAAAGTGAGTGCTAGACAGTTGTCCACAGGAGAGTATAGTTGCAGTAGTCTAAGGCGGAGATAGACAAGGGCGATGGACCAGCATTTGTGGGGTCAAAGTAGACGAATGAAGCGGAGGCGAGAGATGCTATTTTCAGGTGGAGGCGGCAGGCAGAAGGTGAGGTTTTGGATGTGTGGTTTGAAAGAGTAGAGCGGAGTCTAGGATTACCCTACAAGCATCGGACATTGCGACGGTGAGTTAGAGTGTACAGCCTTGACTGAGATTAGAGAGATCAGTGGTGAGGGTTGAGTTGGAATGTTGAAAATGATGATGGTGAATTCTGTTTCTCCACATTTAGTTTTATGGACCGTGAGAAAGAAGGAGGAAATGGACGATAGACAGCTGTATCCGGGAGAGATGGTAATCATTTCATCTGCATAGAGGTGGAAAATGAGAAAGCTGAGTGAGGCTATAGCTGACCGAGGCCAAGAGTGTAAAATAGAGAAGAGTAAAGGACCCAGGGACTGACCCCTGAGGGACCCAACAGAGAGTTTGGGCCGGGGGGAGGAGGTGGAGCGAGAATGAGAGATGCTGAATGTGCGATCAGTGAGGTACGAGGAGATCCAGGAAAGAGCCAAGTCCGTGATGCCGAGGGAGGAGAGGATTTGTAGCAGTATCTGGTGAAATAACTGTAAACCACTGCATCATTATTGGATGTCTGCTGAAGGGGGTGATCCAGAAGCCAGAAGCAATGGTGCAGGAAGTAAAAGACAGACTACTGGCCTCAACACAGAAGTCCTTGCGAGAACTGTCAGAGGAAATGGAAGTTTTTTTTACAAACACATGTCAGGGACCTGCAAAATAAAACTGAACTGCATGCATAACATGTTACTGTTGTTCAAGGAATGAACAACAGTATGATCGTTCACCAATGAAGCATTTTTCCCAATAAATAGTCACATCAAGTCCTATATCTGGATGAGTTTAAATTGTGCTTCAGAAACTTCTCTATGCCGTGTAATATGGGCTGTAACATGCTGTGTTGCAGAGCTGCATTATTGGCCCCATCTTCTTTTATGCAACATTACATACCATAGTCTACATTGAAATATTCAATAAATCAGTTAGACAATGGGGAAATTAATCCTGGTACTTTCAGCAGGGTGGTGCCATTTGCCACACCTCCATTACCACCATGACAAAAATGGTTTTATTCTTTGATGATCATGTCATGACTTTGACCACCAAGGTCACCTGACCATACACCAGATTTCTTCCAATGGAGCATATTAATAGGGAAACCATGGACTTTCATGACACTGAGAAGAAACAATTGAGACTGTGACTCCCAGATGGTTAACACCTTGTTGCCAGGGCTGTTTTTCAGTGTAAGCAGCTGCTTGGTTGCCCCTCACCTTAAAAGGGGTGTGTGTGTGGGGGGGAGGTGGCGCACTCCAGACTCATTTAAATACCGATTGCCCGTTGACTGTATAAGTCTGGGTGGTTGGCATCTAACTCTGCGTGGCCGTTTTGAAAAATAAAATGAAATGACACACAATAATAATAAAAAAGAACCTGGCAGTCCAAACCGCAACTTTGACCCTGACACTTTATATCACCTACATATGAATGTCTGTGATGGAAAATTGCCACAGTTATAAAACTTATTTTAGGGCCAGTTTTGCTATTTAAAAAATGTAAAACAGACTTAATTTTTTTTTACCATTTTTACTGATATTGTAAAATGATTATGAAAAAGTTACATAAAATAAAAGTGTTCCAGCGTTTAACCCCACATGTACTAAGGAAAATGTAGCTAGACAAGAAAGAGAGCAAAGGAGGAGGGGGCAGTCAGGAACTGGTTAATGGTAATGTGATGCATCGGGGCGTAATGCAACATGTTAATGATAATGTTAAGAAGTTTTTTCTCCCCACCCTTGTAAAAGTGAGCACTTTCAACACATGGTATTATCTCCTAATATTTCACACAGACCAATGTTTGTCTCTGTCATATTTCACTAAATTATATAAATTATATTGAGTGTTAGAAGATTTGGGGCCAATAATGAGTAAAACACTTGTATAATTTGAGTGGTTATCGGGACTGGATTTTGGAGATGGGATGTTGATCAATGATAAATACTACCTAAATATTTGTTTAGTCAGTAAGGAATTTTTCCTCTAGTATGGTGTAGTAGGTGTCCACCTTATTGGGTTTTCTGCCTTCCTCTGGATCAACATAGTTAGGTTATAGGTTGAACTTGAGAGACCTAGGTCTCTTTTTCAACCTTATAAATTATATAACTATAGGGCCAGGACATCGGTGAGCAGCAGCATACACTAACCCTTTAAAAATGCGAGAGTCAGAGTGAGTGCACTATGAGTGGGACTTGATAGTACCAAAAACCGCTATTATATGGACCGGGTGGAGAGCAACATTCACCACAACGAGCAGCTAATTAAATGTGAATATGGTGACAGCTGGGGAGCAAAGTAAGTGGGAGAGTAAGGCTATACTGTGACCACTTTTTTTTTTTTGACCCCCGGTCCATACCCCGGTGTTTAAAAAAGGGTTTTAAACCAAAGTCACAGAACCAAATGCAAATTATATGGTAATTCCCCGTTTTTTTCCCCCACAATTTAAATGGTTTCCACATCTTTTTTTTTCTACAGGGGGTTTTTTCACGTGGCTTTTTAGGGGCTAAAATTTAAAAAGCGGAAAACAAAAACAAAAAAAAAACTGTGTCCATGTCGCATTCTATTCCATATCTCTACTGTAGACTTTTCTTTCCATCGGGTTCTACCCATCTCTATTGCTTACTCACCATCCACAAAAAGAAAAAAATTTTGCGCTCTCTTTTTCTCTGACTTAACAATGGGCGGAACTTTGAAGAAAAGTCCAACCGATGATGGGGGACCTGAAGCAAGACCTAAATCACTTGCATCCTGTACGGAACACATCGAAAATAAAATGTCTGAATTTGTAACTTCCCACAATGATTTGATAGATGCCAATGGTGTTTTTGGGAAAAAAAAAGGTTTAAAAAGTCTAAAATGCTAAAGTGTTTTGATTTTGGGGGATAATCCAAAAACCCAAAAAAATGTAAAATTTGTGGTATTTTTAGAATCCAATTTTACCAGACCCAAATAAAAAACCTTTTCAACAGATCTAAGGCAATTTTGTTGCCCCCAAAAGCAACAAAACAAGACCAAACCCATAGACCCCCGGGTTAACCCGGGAAATTTTCCCAAAACCCAAAAATTTACCACAACAATCCCCAAAAGGAAAGGACACAATTTTTTAAAAAAAAGCCGACCCCAAAATTCCAAGCGCTTTTCCCAAATGGGTCTCTATTTTCCCGACCTTTTTGCAGCAACACTGCTCAGGAGAAAAGAGTTCCAACCCTATAATAAAATCATACGTGAAAAGCAGATTCAATATAGGGGGCAATACTTCTTGTTAGAGAGGGGAAAAATTTGAAAAAAAAAAAACTCCCCAGAAGACACCTGCTCCATCCTGAAAAGTTGGAACCTTCTCTCTTCAGACGACTCTAGCCCAGTCTGCAAAAAAACAACTGCGTCCAGAAGTGCTCACCCCACTTTGGTTAGATAGGGTCTCCCGTTCCAAATTAAGACCTTTGGTCTAATCAAGCCATGCATCCTTCCTACAGGTATTTCTCTTCATAAAAGCATAGTGGGGAGCTCCCTCTCCCTGTTCTCCAGCTCCTTTGCTCAACTATTGTTGTTTCACATCTGTTCCTTCCCTACAGGTTTAAGGCAGGACTTGCCCAAAGTATCTTTCCTTTTTAGGAATGAGCTCGTTTGTTGTATTTTTTTGCCTTTGTTTTGAGAGTTATTTCTCATTTTAAACTAGTTTTTTTTGGATAAATCTAGTTTGCGGTTAAGTATAACCCTCTATCTTTAGGCGAGTATGATACATAGGAATTTTTATTATGACCCATTGCATTCCTCCCATTTTTATGTATGTCGAAAAAATGTCTTACTATCTCTTAAGGGGTTGAACTCACCATTCAAACGCTCTTTGCTCTGGAGAGATGTACTCTGATCTATAGCCGATATAATTTGTTTGCTAGAGACTCATCTTACCTTTGAAGGGGTTGTTTCACTACATTGATTCATCTCACCTCAGTCCTGGTTTCTTGGTTTCATTTTGAATTTAGGGGCGTGTTTACTGGCTTCTACTAGGCTGTAGTAGAAGCCAGGTCTGTAGCTATAGCAACCAGTGCTGGCAGCCTATCATGAGAGATTGAACAGGTCTGTAGCTATATCAACCTGAGGAGCTGATACAACACATAAAAGAGGTGATATCTCATAATAGGTCGGACACTGTTAATGGACACATATTGCAAGGTGACTTGTTTTTGCACGATCTTTAACATAAAAAGCATTCCTTGTAGTGAGACAACCCCTTTAATGATCACCATAGATTAATACATAGAAACTTCCCCCATATTTTCCAGGCTCACTCCGCAAAAAAAAAAGCTGGTGTAGCTATTCTAATACAAAATTCAGTCTCTTTTTCCCTTGTGCAGTCCATCATTGATCCAGAAGATCGATATATTATTCTTGTCTGTATAATCAATTCCAAAATTTACACGCTTTCATCAATTTGTGCTTCCAATGAAAAAACAAATTCCCTTTAATAAAAAATTATTACAGAAGTGAAGAGTGTGAGAATGTCTAGGATGTGGGAGAAACCTGTCCTTAAAATGATTCTTTTAGAAGAAGATTTGCACAATATCTGGAGATATTTACAACAACTGAAAGAGATTACATTTTCTTCTCTGCCCCTAGAAATGTCCACTCTCATATTGATTTCTTTGTCATATACAAAATTGTCTCCAAACATTTGCTTTCAACAGACATTGGCTATGTTATATGGTTTTTCTTCTAAAAAAAATCAGGACAATATCTCCTATCTTTCTAACCAACTCAAAAACTTATTTCAAATCAATTCCTCTTCCATCTCTTCTAATGGTATTTTGTGGTGCGTCCACAAAGCATTTATTAGAGGAATATGCATCCCATTAGCAACCAGAGAGAAAAAGAAAAGTCAATAGGCCTTGTGTGATTTAGTCTCTGAAATAAAAAAAAAAGATCCAGACTTTAAGAGTAACCTGTTCCCTTCCAAGAAAGAATTTCTAGCAGAGTTGAGGAACAAACTGAGATCATTTTATATCTTCAGGAATATAGTTTAACCTGGCCAAAATGAAGTGACAGTTCTATTTGCAGGGAGACAGACCAGGTAAAATTCTAGAGAAGCAGGTAAAACAGCATCACACCAAAACCAGAATTTCACCTCTCTCCTCATCTTTTCCATTTGGAAAATAGATTTGTGTCAATAAACTATCTTGCTATAAAAAGTATCTGATTGCTTCCTAACTGTATATTAGATAACACCTTTCTTAATATTTCATCATTGGATGCAATGCGATCCTGAAAATGTCTATATTCCAATTTTATGATATTGAAGCATAAAGTCATGAACTAAAAAAAAAAGATCTTATATACAGTGAACTGTGTCTCTCTTTGAGTGTCTAAAAAGTTGGGATGTATGTGTGTGTGTGTGGTTAGAGGTGTATACTGGTGTGATGTGATGTGTTTGGGTGTGGTCGGGAAGGGTGGCCTAAGGTGTTCCTCTTTGAAATAGACTAAAAACAGATCCCCTTTAATACAGACCCCAAGCCAAATCCCCTTTTTAAACAGACCCCTTTATACAGACCTTAGACTAGAACCAATGTAAATAGACCCTGGATCAGACCCCCACTGAAATACAAACACCAGATAAGCCCACCATCCTTTACTGATCCTAGAACAAATCCCACTGTATATAGATGCAAAACCAGGCCTCCTAAACAAATACAGACAGATTAATAGACACAGATTCTTACAGACCCTCTAAACTCATACAGAATCCAAACCCCCTAGATAAATACAGACGCCCAACCCCTGAAAATACAGGCCAAAACTCAGCTGTATATATAGATCCTGGACCAACTGGCCCACTCTGTTGATAGACCCAAGACTATACCTCCTAAACAATTCAGACCCCAAACTAGACTTTCTTTGTTGGCAAAACTTATACTAGACCCTAAAGTACCCCTACAGAATTCACACTGGTATACCTTTTTTACCCATCCTGTGCTTCTCTAAACTGCCTGACACTGTTGAAGTTAGCATCCCGCTGTCAATCCGCAACAGAATGTTGTCTGCAGTGATGCCCAAAGGCAAAGGGGGTACAGCAAGAGTACGTGGGCAACCAGGAGACTCAGCTCTTTCGTTAGTCTGGGAGATCTCCAGTGATTCCAAGAAAGTTGGGAAGTATGCATAATGACATATCTGCAACCTGCTGGGAACAGTTACTGTATCCTGCCTATGTAGCTTTATATCACTAAGTGTGGCCTTTCTCACATTAATTGATTTTCAGCCCCATGTTGAGTGCTTACTTCACTGGAGTATATCATAGTTGCCAACTTTTGAAAATGGAAAAGCAGGAGATTGAAGAGGGCGTGGACACGCCCATCTTTTTGTGTGCCACGCCCCTTCAAAAAGCCACACCCACTCCACCTAACTACATAATGGCTTTGGAAGAAAGCCAGGTAGATGCCCTTATAGCCATGTAGTAGCCCCCCATAACCAGGTAGTGCCCCTTACAGGCAGGTAGATTCCCCCTTGTAGAAGGTAGATGCCCCCTCTGTAGCTAGCTAGATGCCCCCCTTTGTTAGCCAGGTAGTTGCCCCTTTGTAGCCAGGTAGTGCCCCTTTAATAGTCAGGTAGTTGCCCCCTTTAGGTAGGTAGTGCCCCCTTTAGAGTCAGGTAGTAGTGCCCCTTTAGTAGCCAGCCAGGTAGGTAGTGCCCCTTTAGTAGCCAGCCAGGTAGGTAGTGCCCCTTTAGTAGCCAGCCAGGTAGTTGCCCTCATTGAGCCAGCCAGGTATTGCCCCCATTGTAGCCAGCCAGGTAGTTGCCCCCATTGTAACCAGAAAGGTAGTTGCCCCCATTGTAGCCAGCCTAGGTAGACCCCCCCCCATTGTAGCCAGGTAGTGCCCCCTTTAGTAGTCAGGTAGTTGCCCCCTTTAGTAGTCAGGTAGGTAGTGCCCCCTTTAGTAGTCAGGTAGGTAGTGCCCCCTTTAGTAGTCAGGTAGGTAGGGCCCGTTGTAGCCAGCCAGGTAGTATGCCCCTTTAGGTAGGCCAGTCAGGAGGTAGTGCCCCCTTTAGTAACCAGCCAGGTAGGTAGTGCCCCCTTTAGTAGCCAGCCAGGTAGTTGCCCCCATTGTAGCCAGCCAGGTAGTTGCCCCCATTGTAGCCAGCCAGGTAGTTGCCCCCATTGTAGCCAGCCAGGTAGACCACCCCCACCACCCCCAATGTAGCCCGGCAGAGCCCCCAATGGAGTTAATAAAAATAAAATAATAAATTCCACTTACCTGACCAGGCTCCTGCAGCTCCGGCCAATCTCCTCAGCGACGCAGGGGGAATGAGAGCAGCCGCGCGTCACTTCCCCTGCGCCACTGACCTGTATGTAGAGCGCGCAGCGGCGCCGGACATACAGGGGGAGGAGGGAGCGCTCCCTCCTGCCTCCTCCCCGCACAGTGAGACCGCGGGCGGGGGAGCGGCCCCAGCGCCCGCTTCACCCGCCCGTGGGAATGGACGCGGCGGCCATGGAGTAGCGCACCAGCGCTACTCCGGCGCCGCTAGGCCCTTTAAAGAAATGGCAACTCCCTCGGGAGGGTGGGGGGGGACCCCAAATAGCGGGACCCCCCCGCCAAAAAACGGGAGAGTTGGCATGTATGGAGTATATGCATGAACAAATGATTCAGCCAGCTCACCACTCCCGATAGTCCAGGTTGCACTGTAACACTCTGGGGATGCAGGAACAATGAATATCAAATATACCGGCAACTCTGGATGTATGAAGGTCTGAGTTTCTGTATTAGAAATAAGCATAAATCCAGAATGTGTAGACAATAATGGCAGGTACAAAAGCTGACGGGTTTCAAGTTACATGGACTCTTAATCGTAGCATGGACCTTCTTGGACCTTTATTCATCCGGAGTTGTTTGTATATCTATTTGTATAATATTCATACTTCACTGGAGTGCCAGACATGATCTATAGGGATGCGCGAATCGATTCTAACGAAGTGGAATTCATTTAGAATGTCAGGAAGAATTTGATTCTGAGCGAAGCCGAAGTTCATGGCAATTCGCGGTAACGAAGCTAAAATGGCCACAAACACATGGCGTGACATGGGGCAAAAAACTATGGGAGTAAGAAAGGTACACGTTCATTGACATGTGCAGACATGCAGCCAATCAGCAGCCAGCCAGTTTCTGTCATGTCACAGCCCTATATATAGGGCAGCCATGTTAAATTCTGCCACTTGTCACTGTGTCTCCTATGCAGAAGCATATCTCTGTAGCAGCACTAGATTGCACTCTAGATTGTGCAAAATACTTCCAATTTTTGAGCTACTGGGGTGAAAGACCTTAACAGGTGTTTGTCATATACACACCTGTTCCTGAACCAGCTTTTTTTTATTTTGGGATATTGAAATCTGTGGCCAAGAGTTAATTCATCCACTGTTTGTTGGGAATTCTGTGTCAAATCCAGTGTGTGTATTTCTGCCCTACACATGCCTGAAATCCATCAAGCGCAATATCCCCACAGACTGAAATCTGTGGCCAAGAGTTAATTTATCCACTGTTTGTGAGGAATTCTGTGGCAGATCCAGAGTGTGTGTATTTCTGCCCTACACACACCTGAAATCCATCAAGTTCAACCTGTGGGGATTTTGCAATCTGTGGCCAAGAGTTCATTTATCCACTGGTTGTGGGGAATTATGTGTCAAATCCAGTGTGTGTATTTCTGCCCTACATCCGCCTGAAATCCAACAAGCTCAGTCTGTTGGGATATTGCTATCTGTGGTAAACAGTTAATTTTTTCACTTATTGTGGTGATTCTGTTAAACGCTGATACATGTAGAGCCCCCCCCCCCAAAGAGTGGAGAGGGTGTCATCAGTAATTTTGCCTTGACGTCACTGATCATTTTGCCCTTCCTTTCATCCGTCAGTGTCCGCTTTCAATCGGTCAATAATCTATCAGTATTGCTGAAGACAAAAAGAAACAGGAGTTCATCCAAAAATGAGATAAAAAGTAAATGGAATATTTGCATGTCTTCTGTGTTTTGTATCCACTCCTGCTTTTGGCTACCTAATCATCAGACAATCTTGATGCAAACAAAGGACCATGTCACTGGGCCTTACGGCTTCTCCGAAGACACAATCGGTTGTGTTTGTCCTTTTCATTCCTTCTGACAGATTAAAAGAAGGGGAAAACCAAACATAGTGGCAACGTCATAGAGTGGTGGAGGGTGGAAACAGCATTAGGAAACCACAGGGTGGTCGACTGAGAGAGTGGTCAGTTGGCAGCAGCATGAGTAGGCCACAGATCGGCACTATTACACAGTGTGGAGGTGGCGGCAGCAACAGCAGCATCAGGCCGGAGAGTGGCACAATGACATAATTTTGAGGTGGCGGCAGCTAGATGGCATAATGAGGAGGTGGCGGCAGCAGCCGCATCAAACCAGAGAGTGATATGGTGACATAGCCTGGAGGTGACAGCAGCAGCAGCATGAGGAGCCCTGAATGGTGAGGTGGCAGCAGCACCAGAAGGCTACATATTGGCCCAGTGAAGAGTGGGGAGGTGGGTGGCAATACTAGTCTCTGGTAAAGATGGTGGGTGGTAGAAGAAGCAGCTGGCAGCAGATGTGTGGCATCAGACGGGTGGCAGCATCAGAATAGTAGCTGAGGCAGGTAGCCAGAAGAATCCAGGGTTCAGGGTCTGCTCCAGGTGCTGCTGCTGGTGAGTACCTTCCTTCTAGGCGGGTGAAGAAAACTTCTCATCAATGACTCCAGACTCAGGATGCTGATGGAGCTGGTACTGCTCCTACAACCCCACCCCCCCACAAGCAGCTGTGGCAGTAGTACGTGAACGCTGAGGAACCCCCTGGTCAGACCTGCGAGAGGATGGCCCAGATAGATCTCTCTATCACTGTCAATGACTGCACTCTCTGCACTCCGCTGACATGGGAAAACCTTTGACTCCAATCTGGCATTTCAAATTGCACATCCAAACCCTTACCCTTGCCTCCACCTGAAAAATATCTCCCGAATCTGCTCATTCCTTCACTTTCAAAGCACAAAAATGCTTGTCCATGCCCTGTCTCTCACGCCTAGACTAATGCAACATCCATCTCTGTGGCCTCCCATCATGCACCTATCGCTCCCCCTTCAATCATCCTTAACTCTGCAGCCCATGTTAATTTCTCTCTCTCTTCGGTTATTCCTCTGCCTCTCCTCCCCCTCTGCTACTCCCTTTACTGCTACCCATTGCCCCCTACCGGACTCATGAGGCTGTGAGATGTAGACGCCACAATTCTCCACCCCAGAACAGACAGATTTTGCACATCTGTCCCAGACAAGAAAGCAGTGAATAAACTTGTACATTCCGTAGATCCTGGCGACTGACCAAATCATGTGGCCCCTCCTCAAAGGGCCTGGCAAATGGCAGTAGTCATGCATGAGCTGCCAATGGCTGACAGCAAAATTGCACAGGGAGTAGTTTAGTCCGTCTTGGCTCATCAAGAAATCATTAATCCTTTCTCTGTTTCATAGATATCTCGCGAGTTTGCTGTTTTTTTTTCTTTCTGGTTTTCTCTGGTTCATAGTGTTTCTCTGTCTGTTTTCACTCAAGAATCTTTGGGGGTTTTCAGTCACAGCGTGGAACACCAAGTTCTTTCCATTGTCTGTCACCACAGTTCTGATTTTCCAGTTTCGCTGAGAAAGCCAGAATCTATTTTGTCTTCATGATGCAGAGCAAGTTCCCTCCCCTGTGTGACTTCGTTTCGCAACCAGAGCAAACCAGGTGTAGACTGCGTGACACCGCCTGTGCCCCTGCACATTTGGTAAGCTAGAGGAGGACTCATACTTGTCGCTGCAGTGAAGCTGATGTGGTGGAGGAGGAGTGGAACACTGGCAGCAGGATCAGCAGATTTGACAACGTGGAGAGAGAAAGTGGCCGTCTCCTACCACATTTGCTGATGTGTCTGAGTGCAAGGAAGCACATTCACCCAGTGGTCGTAAAGACATGTACTGTCCCTGACCGCGTAGTTATCAGTCTCCACATGTCCTTGCTGGCTGTGCACTTTGAGGAAGACACAGACTGCTCAAAGCTGCCCACCTTGCTCTTCTACATATTTGTGCAGGGCTGGTACTGCCTTTTCAAAAAAAAAAAATTGATGGACTCCTCTTCCTCAGCCGGCAACAAGCCATCAGTTTTCTCTGAACTGCAGAGTCCACCACTTGAAGGGTGGGACTGCAGTACCAACAACATGGACAGAGAGCACAGTCGCTTCTGTGGCCATAGGGATGGCTAAAGCCCTACTTGCTGTCTCCTGCCAACGTCTCGGTAATACATTGGGCGCCAGAGGGCGTTGGAGCAGGAGCATCTGACTGGAAATAATGGAAAATCAGAGAGGCTCCCCGGCAAAGGTTGTGGAGGCCTTGATACCTGGAAATGGGATCTGCCACTGGGTGCCTGCTGCTGTAGCTGCGGCAGGATGGACCATCAAATCCTGAGACACAACTCTTCCAGGCCACTGGAAGTGTGACGCTGCTTGTGTTGATGACAGGCCATTGTGCCAACATTAGGTCCCTGGCCACTCTTCACTTTTCTGGCCCACAGAGTTCTACATATACCCTTGTTCGCCTCCTCCGTGTCTTGGCAAAAAACTTCCTACACCAGTGAGTAAGTGATTTACCACCAATCTCCGCACTGACAGATATCTACCGCATCTGCCCTAGGTGAGCCCCTGCGTCACTACTTGGGCGGCGGGTAGGACTTGAAGGCGTTGGTCTATGCTGTGCTTTTTAGCTCCCTGCTGCACCCTGCTGACTCCTGGCACACTAACCGGACATGCTGGCTGCGGCTGCTGCCTGATGCGCAAGCTGCCGCCCTTTCTTCCCACGACATGATGATGAAGCCCTGCTTCACCCGCTCCCGAGAAGTGCAATCGATTACATGGTCAATATGATTAAGTATGACCCATTACTGGCGGGGGGGGTTGGCCTCCTCAACGTCCTCGGTGTACAGAGCTGACTCTCACAACATAACCTCCATGTCACATCTCCTCATCCACTACTGTACTCCCGTTTACTTGCAAAAAGCATGGCGATTGCCTTCCCATCCTCTTTGCTGCCCTCGTCCTCAAATAGGTGCGTCCCTCAGCTGTAATAGTAGTGCGCAGAGGACCACACAACATAGTAGATCTGTGGCAATGGGAACCGAACGGACAGAGGTGGGAAATGGAGGACAGGTGAGGTGGGCCCGCTATCTGCTCCCGGGCCATGCCAACTAAGGTTGTGTCCTGACGATCGCCACCGACTCCTTGGCGTGGGTTGTCAGATTAAATCAACTGGGAGGAAGCAGCAGTGAACTATCAACCATCTCATAGAACCGATAGCTATGGTGTACAACACACAATACGGCCGTGCTAAAATGACACAGGAAGTTCTGGCCTCGTCGAGTGACCCTGCTGCGATGTATCCTACTGTGCTATGACTTGTTCCTGCTCAGGAACTATTTGTGCCACTGCCAACTCCCAACGTGAAAGGCCTGTTTGATCTAAAATTTACAATAAAAAAACACAAACTCTGCTTAAATGTAGATGTGTGTATATTACAATTACCCAAGTTAATTTCAGTGAAAAAGTAACTCTTTGGCGCAGAGAACAATACCCACAATAAGAATTTGCCTGTTAATGGAATGTGACTGTATTGACCGACATAGCACAAGCAGTATTCAAAGTTTTTTTTTTTTTAACAAATAAGTTATCTGACAAAAGCTGCTGAACACCCACTTCACTCTTTCGGGGGGGGGGGGTGAAGGGGGCTCTACATGTATCAGCGTCTAACAGAACAGGCTCTGTCCATAATCTGTGGAATCATCTGAATGACGTGTCAAAGGAGTGCCTCCTTTGATGCTATATATTGTGGATCTTGGTGCTGATATTACCCTTCATGCTGCGTTCCCCACTTCAGTTATTGGTCAGTTTGGACCCCGTAACCGCCCAGATAAAGGTGAAGTGTGAAGCCATTCGAAGACGTGCCTTCATCTGCGGTCATACTAAAACACAGCATTGTAAATCAAGACCACACCACCTCCCTATCATATTTGACATGGCACGAACATTCTACAACACCCATACAGCTCGTCTGCAGCCAGGAAATACTGTTTTTTAACATGATTCTCGACAAATAAATTTGGTCGAAGCCAATTTATTTGGGAAAAATTCGGACAATGCACGGAATCGAATTTTTGAGAATTCGCTAGTCAGCCTCTAATTATCTACAGAAACGTAAGAAGGACAGGCAAATATTTGACTCAGGGTAAAAAATTCAATATTGCTTAAATTCAAAAAGTCTGCATTCAGCAGCACATACACTACTCAGAAAAAGTTAGGGATATTTAGCTTTTGGTTGAAATTTCAGGAAGAACATAAAATTTCTTGAAAACGTTTTTAAATGAAGGAAATGAGACCATCTCTCTCACTTTTAGAATGTCCAACTATGTCACTGTTTTAGTACTTATTGCTGATCTCTAACATGGAACTTAATGGGCGAAATTTCCAAAAGGTGTTTGATCCCTGAATCACCCAATAAATATAGATCAATTTGAATTGGGATTTAAACAGTCCTCCTCATCATGTAAAACATTTTGACATCATGAGACCAAGACAAAACCTTACAAGTTGAATCAACAGTACCTCACCATTGCGAGGCTTCTAGCAAAATCTCCTCATGAAGTGGCCTACTGAGCTAGAAAAAAAAATCCATAAAAATGAAAAAAAAATAAAAGTTTAAAACACCACCCTTCTACTATTTTATAAATAAAAAAGTCATGTATAATGGGTGTCACCACGATTCATTAAAATACAATATGATTTTTATTTGTCTTTTTACATCCCCAAAAATCAGAATAAAAAAACCGAGTCGCAAAAAGTTTCAATTATCAAAAATGGTAATTGATAA
The DNA here is from genome assembly GCA_025379985.1 of Phyllomedusa bahiana. Lineage (NCBI taxonomy): Eukaryota > Metazoa > Chordata > Amphibia > Anura > Hylidae > Phyllomedusa > Phyllomedusa bahiana. Next base: position 7,713 of record JAODAL010004384.1, on the reverse strand, counting down.
AAACTACACATTCAGAATATCGGAGCCAAGCCTTCAGGTAAATAAATTGAAAAGCAAAAATGTTATTGGCCGAAGAAAATGGTGCTGCAACAAATTTAAAAAATAGAAATAGTGTTTTTTTTTTTTTTAATTTTTAAAGTACTACACCAAAACAAAAACTCTACAGATTTAGTACCACCAGCATTATACTGACTTGCAAAATATGCATACAGATAGCAAGTCATTTATACCGAACATTAAATTCCATTTTTTTTGTTCTAACCCCCCGAAAGGATTTTTTTTTTAGGGTTTTCCAGTACATTATGTGGTATGCTGAATGGTACCATTAAAAAATATACCTTGTCCAAAAAAACATATATGTAGATGGAAAAATGTAAAAAATACAGAAGAAAAAAACAAACATGTCAAAAACGAAATCACTTTTGCGTTAAGATGTTAGTTTTAACTTTATTTCCAGACGGGGGCTACCAGTCTAATGTAGAACAGGGAAAGTTATAAATACAGAAGTGACCCATAGATTTTTAAGTAGTTGACCCTGTAATAGATGTGCTACTAATCATTGCAAGATATATGAAATGAAAAGTTTAGGCTTTGAATATGTTGTGTTGTCTTCTATTTGCTTCTATTGTTTTCACTCTTTCTGTAAAAGGTGCAAAACTATTGCCACAAGAAGGTTAGGCGCACAGCTGGGGTAAGTGAACCTTTTTTTTTAAATAATTGTGGGGCTCCCCCCTAATATTTAAAAGAGGGGTAAGAAAACTTGAAGACATCGAATTTTTTGGGGAAAAAAATGGGGTTTGAAGATCTGTAAAATTCAAAAAACAGTTTTTCATAAACTGGGGGTATATTAAAATTATACAAAGGGGGCATTTTTGGGGAACTTTTTGGTCGTGTTGGTCCGAAATACTTCCCAAAAACGTTGTAGGACGGATCCAACACTATCCATCCGCGCTGCGTTTTGGTGCGTGTTGGTTTTGAGTGGATCGCCCCCTATATTTTATTAAGGGCTCTGCTGCTCTTTTGACCAAGGAAATTACAAAACAATTTTGAAAAAAGGATCCGAAAAAACGCAATGATACGTTCATGATCACTGTTTTTGAACGTGATCCCGTTTTTAGTTAAAAGCAATGTAATCACATTGCTATTTATTTGCATGTTTGGTTCCGTTTAGGGTCCGACAGAGGATCCAACACGTATCTAAAACCCTATTTCACACGGGCTCAATACGCCCTGTGAACATACCCCAAGTACCTACAAATTTTAAAATAATAGTCCCCATCTACTTCTGTTAGGGTACATTCAAAAAGGCAAATTTGCTGCAGACATTTCTGTGATTGAAAATCATTTTTTCATATTAAAAGCTCCATTTCGATAAATGAGACGTCACAAAACGACGCAATAAAATTTTGTTTCACTATACCCCCAAATAATGCTACGGGGGCCCCCCTTTTTGTATGAAAACCACTACCTTACCAGTTCCCGACCAGGGCCATTTCCCCTTTCTGACCAAGCAATTTTCTTTTCTGTTTGTATTTGGGGTTTAAGATATAATCTTTCTTGCACTTTTTTTTGTTTTTTTTTTTTTAACACCAAAAAAAAATCAAATATTTTTTAATTGTGTCATTTTCCATCACAACAATAAATATGGGTGTTATAAAGTTTTAGAGTCGCACGGGGAAACAAAAGTTACAGTTTGGATTTTAATTTTTTTTTTTGTCATGTTTTTTTAATCTTTTTGTACGTTTTGGACCCCCCATGAAGCAAAAAAGCCCTTTGGGGGGGGGAATTTTTTGCATCACTTTTTTGATCACTTATTTCCGCAAAAGTTTAAATTGTTACCCAAAAACTACTGAAAATTTTTTCCCGCTGTAAAAAATGTGCATACTTATCCTTATATTGGGACGTACACATTTTTAAAAATAAAATGTGTACGCAAACGTGTGCATTAACGTATACATTGACTTCTATGGCTGGATGTATTGCCACACTGTATAGTTTATATAAGTCATGCACACCATACAGGGGAACCCAAGGAAAGGTGCTCTGGTGTAAAAGGCAAAAGCAGTATTCCCCAAAGGGTTAGATATTTTACCCGGGACCCAAACAAAAGTGAAAAAGTGGAATGTTTATTTACAAAGCAAACAGTATTATTCCAAGTTACTCCAAAAAATATAGAATATGGGGATCTGATTACTGCACAGAATTAAGAACAAATATATTATGGAAAATTGGATGCAGATGTCCATGTGACGTTTCGGTGCTGCCCTATACCCTTTGCCAGACGTACTCCTGACATTCATTGCCTCTCCTACCGCTCCTTTGCTCGCCGTTCCAGGCCCTACCTCCAGATATTATCCCTCTATACCTCTCCTACTGCTGCTGCCTTACTTATCTGCCTAGCTACTTACTGCTACCTTACTTACTTAACACTGCCCAAAAGATGTTGTTTGATAAAGGCCTGTCAGCCGAAACGTCACATGGACATTGAATCCAATTTTCCATGATATATTTGTTCTGAATTCTGTGCAGTAATCTGGTCCCCTATTTTATATTTTTATGGAGTAAGGGTATGTTCAAGGGTTTGTAATTGCGGCACGTACAATACGCCGTGTGTTTTGGGAGTCAGCGCGTTTTCCCCAATGCACCGGGGGGCCTGCAGCCCGCTGGCCCCATTTACATGCATTGTTTGTGGCGCGTAATCGCCACGAACAATTAACATCAACTTATTTCCCCGCGCGGGGCATAATACTGTTCGCTTTGTAAAAAATTTTCCCGTTTTTTCCCACATTTTCTTAGTGTGCCACACTGTATGTCTTTGGTATCCATTTCATGACCCTATGTCGTCTGTCTGTTTTTTTTGACAGATGGAAGATAAAGGATGCTGCGCTTTTTTAAGTTGTTCAAAAACTTATATCTTACAGTCCACGATATTAAGTGTTTGTCAGTGGAAAATTTTATACAAGTGTATATGCCCACATTTGTAAAGGTATAAATTTGTATCTGTCAAAAAAAAGTATACAGTGGTGGCCAAAAGTATTGGCAATTCTATCAGATAATACTCAGTTTCTTCCTGAAAATGATTGCAATCACAAATTCTTTGGTATTACCGTGTTTCCCCGATAGTAAGACAGCGTCTTACATTCTTTTTACCCCAAAAGTCCCAGTATGTCCTTACTTTCGGGGTATGTCTTATATAGGGGGTATAGGCAGCGTAACAGGTATAGGGTGGCTAGGCATGTATAGGGCCAGCTGTAGACGGGTAGGGGGCCCACTGAAAGGGGGTATAGACCCAGTTGGCGGGTATAGGGCCAGTTTGTAGGGATTGGGCCGCTGTAGACGGGTATGGGGCCACTGTGGGCAGTATGGGGCCAGCTGTAGGCAGGTATGGGGCCCTGTAGCAAAAAAACACTTACCGGGGCTCCCCCGCTCCTTTCCCCCCCCGCCCCTCCTCGCTCCCCCCCGGCCTCCTGCGCTCATCCGGAACGGGCCCAGTGGACTCATCAGGCGGTACGTCTTATTTTCGGGGTACGTTTACATTGGCACCTCCCTAAGAAAACCGCTATGTTTTTCTAGGGGGATGTTTATATGGGGAAACAGGGTATTTTTTCATTTAATTTGTCTTAAAGGGAAAAAAACCACAAAAAGAATTGTCAAAAAGCCAAAATTGGAAAATTTTTTCACACCAAACAAAAAAGGGGGGGGAGGACAAAAGTATTGGCACTTTTTGAAAAAAACATGTGATGCTTTCTAATTTGTGTAATTCACAGCACCTGTAACTCCCCTAGGGCCCCTACAGGTGTTGGCAAAAACAAATCACACTTGCAGCCAGTTGACATGGGGTTAAGTTGACTCACTCTGTCCTGTTTTCCTTGTGTGGAAACCCCATTGAGCATGGAGAAAAGAAGAGAAGACAAATGAACTGTCTGAGGACTTGAGAATCCAAATTGTAAGGAAGCATGACAAAACTCAAGGCTACAAGTCCATCTCAAAGACCTGAAAGTTCCTGTGTCTACCATGCGCAGTGTCATCAAGAAGTTTAAAGCCCATGGCACTGTGGCTAACCACCTTAGATGTAAAGCCCATGGCACTGTGGCTAACCTCCCTAGATGTGGACGGAAAAGAAAAATTGACGAGAGATTTCAACGCAAGATTGTGCGATGGTGGATTTAAAAAACCTCGGCTAACATCCAAACAAGTTCAAGCTGCCCTGCAGTCCGAGGGTACAACAGTGTCAACCAGTACTATCCGTCGGTGTCTAAATGAAAAGGGACTGTATGGTAGGATACCCAGGAAGACCCATTCTTACCACCGAGACATAAAAAAGCCAGGCTGGAGTTTTTCCCAAAATTACCTGAGAAAGCCAAAAACGTTTTGGAAGAGTGTTCTCTGGTCAGATGAGATAAAAGTAGAGCTTTTTTGGGAAAAGGCATCAACATAGAGTTTACAGGAAAAAAAGAGGCATTCAAAGAAAAGAACACGGTCCCTACAGTCAAACATGGTGGAGGTTGCCTGATGTTTTGGCGTTGCTTTGCTGCCTCTGGCACTGGACTGCTTGACCGTGTGCATGGCATTATGAAGTCTGACTACCAACAAATTTTGCAGCATAATGTAGGGCCCAGTGTGAGAAGCTGGGGTCTCCTCAGAGGTCCCTGGGTTCTTCCAGCAGCAACAATGACCCAAAACACTCTTCAAAAAGCACTAGAAAATGGTTTGAGAGAAAGCACTGGAGACTTCTAAAGTGGCAGCAATGAGTCCAGACCTGAGTCCCATAGAATATCTGTGGAGAGATCTCAAAATAGCAGTTTGGAGAAGGCACCCTTCAAATCTCAGGGACCTGGAGCAGTTTGCCAAAGAAGAATGCAGAGCATTGTAAGAAACTCATTGATGGTTACCCGGAAGCGGTTGTTCGCAGGGTTATTTTGGCCAAAAAGGTGTGTACCATTGTATTAGGCTGAGGGTTGCCAATACTTTTGTCCGGCCCATTTTTGGAGTTTTGTGTGAAATGATCAATGATTGATTTACCAAAGGAATCTGTGATTGCAATCATTTTTCAGGAAGAAACTGAGTAATTATCTGACCAGAAATGCAGGGGTGCAATACTTTTGGCCACCACTGTACATAGCTAGTCAATTTAAATTGCAGGGAAAAAAAGAAAATACGGATGTCACATGTTGCTCCAGTACATTACGCAATCTCCGCTCCCCACAGGACCACCTTCTCTGCTCTCCTCTTATCAGCTCCTCACACAGCCGTCTCCAAGACTTCTCCCGTGCTTCCCCCACACTCTGGAACTTACTGCCCCAACACATCAGACCTCTCCACCTCCCCCATTTTGGTCTGCCCTCACATCCTGTCTCTTTCCCCCTCCACTGTAGATTGTAAGCCCTCTCTTGCAGGGCCCTCTCCCCTCTGTGCCAATTGTAAGTCATTCATTGTTATCACTGGGACTTGTTTGCCACATGTTATGTATGTAACCCTCCTTTTTGAATGTACAGCGCCATGGAATCAATGGTGCTTTAAAAATAAATAATAATAATGATACAGTGTATGCTTGGTATCTACTTAATGTATACATTATAACATTCATATTTTCCAGTATAGTTAAATGTAATGTGAACCTAGCCTAACAGGTGAGAGATTTCCAGAAATGGGATAGCAGATTTTTATTGACTCTTGCTGTCCTGAATCTGTCAGCAGAATAACCTATATTCTGCCTGTAGAGCAGCCGTTGTACCTTTGGGGATTTCTGGATGTTGAAGGGTGCGAGTATTGCCTAATGTAGTATAGGTGAGAGATATGCAAGAATATCATAGCAGGTACATGTGTGAACAGTCATTTACTCTGAGCACACATCACCCTCGTAGCACCCATCCTCCTTGTTGTGCATGAGCTTTCCTTGAGAACCTTCAGGAATTTGTTTTCCTAATTTCAGATGAATCTGAAAAATGCAATAACTAAAATAAAGAAAAGCAGAATGTGTTGGTTGAAGAAGCAATTATTTCCCTCCCCCATTTCTATATATGCACTCTGCATATTATACAAACAAAATATATTAATTTGTTTCCTGACCTTGTAAAATAGTTATAGGGAAATTTATTAATGTGTTTAATGTAGTGAAATTAAGTTCAGCTTCTTGCTAAACATATTACATTTCTTCAAGTTTCTACCAAATTAGTTTCACTAAATGGCATGACCACGAAATTGCAATTTCTAAAGCAAAGCCTACTGGGCTCACTTGGAAGAGATAATTAAGGGAATTTTACTATGGTGCACATAGAATATCCTTGCAGTAGTGGAGAAGCATAATTATTTGTGTATGTTTTGGGTGATTAGATGTATATTTTAAGTGGGGCAGAAATTCTGGACTAACACATCTTCATTGAGAATAGAGGTCCTTCCCTTGATTACCAGGGACTTCTGACTGTAGTCATATCATCAGGGCTATGGAGTTGGGTAAGCCAAAGCTCTGACTTCAACTGTGACTCCATGTTTAAATGATAACTTTACTGTAGTAAAATGGTAACATCAGGCTTTTTATCACCCTTAGGGCTTGTCCCCACAAGTTTCCAGCCGGATTTACAGAACGTTTTTGGATTTGAAAGCCGTCTGTAAACCAGCTGTTAACCTTTTACTTGGACTTTAATGTAAAATCTGTGCAGCAGTCCCTACTGCGGATTTTACGCCGGACGGTTTTCGGGTGGAACATGAACAGGGCTTGAATCTGCAAACCGCGGAGAAAAGCCACCCCCCCTGTGTTCCAAAAACAGACCAAATACCGTTTGGGATTTCCCGACCGGTATTTGGTCTGTGCCGTGTTAGACTATGTCTCCACTGTACACATTTAAAATCGTTCTTTCAGAGGTTTTCATTTTCTAAAACCGCTGAAAAATCAACTGAAAACAGATCCCATAGACTTTAATAGTAAAAACGTTCTGTAGTCTCCACAGAACGTTTTTTTCTGCTCGTTTTTGCTGCTGGTCGTTTTTTGTAACATGTTGCAAAAAACGACAGAGCAGGGCAGAAAATTTACTATTGGAGTCTATGTAAAGTGGCGGACAGTTTTTGCAGAAAACGCAAAACGCGCCAAAAAATGGACGATTTTTTAAGCAGCTTTTGACAGGCAGTGGACAAAAGACTCAGTTTTATGAATGTTTTTAGAATTTGGTTTTCAGTGAGTTATTTTTTTATCCAGTGCTGTGTAGACCTAGCCTTATGATACAATAATCAAGCTATTTAGGTAGAACTAGGCCCGGACTGCCTGTAGGGCAAACCGGGCATTTGCCCGGTGGGCCGCTGGGGTCCGGGCCGCAGGCCCGGTTTTGGATCACCCGCCGAGGAGGCCAGTGTTCCCCCCCCCTGGCGGGAACCGAGTGCCGGCACCGGTCTGCGACCGGACCAGGGGCGTAGCTACAAGGGGTGCAGTGGCCTGAGGGAGCCCAAAAGCCCTCCTGCCACATAAGAAGATACCAGCATTGTAAATGGTGCATGGTAACTGGGGGTCCCCATTTCACTTTTCGCACCAGGGCCAAGGCTTGAAGTTACGCCCCTGGACCCCGGGCCCTGTGCCAGGGGGCCGAAAAGGCCCCCTCGCCGCAAAGGCTGTGGCCGGGGCCTGACCCCGCCATGCGCCAACACGGCCCCCGCCTTTTCACCGTGCGGCGCAAGCACGGCGGGGGCTGAAAAAGCGGGATTTTTCTGATCCCATCTGTTCAG